>VDFB02210450.1:0-12721 GCA_007258455.2 Sequoia sempervirens | reverse complement strand
ACAAAGTCGCCATTGTTTGAAGGTACAACTAATGGGTATTTTATATTTTGTATGGCATTGAATATTGTTGTTATCCTATTGCTGTATGCATTCTGGGTATTATTTGACACTGCAATGTATTGAGGGAGGGTGTTGATGCTTCATAGTGATCTGCAATTTACCCAGACGCCTTCCAACTGGTATTTTGACATTCCCATATAATTTTGTATGCCGGATACTAAACTCAGAAATTGCTGTTGCACAGTAGCACCTTTGTGAATGGTTATTTGTGGCATTGTAATCTGAAACTTGTACTTGATGAAGTTTATGTATTGAAATCATTTTCAGTGTATGAGTTTCTATCCGAGATAAATCAATATATGCTGCTACCTTTATTTGTATACACTATATCTGCTATGTTATGCACATTTCAAATCCACAAACACACTCAGTTCAGTATCCTGCAAATAGTTTGACAAAATGCCAATATGTCAAAGTGAATAATCAAAAAAATATCGCTCCAAACCGGGGTGTCATTACAACAATTTATTTGAAACCCTTTGCGGAGAAAACCATGGCAAAATATTGCTTTTATTAAAAAAAATTCTATAAATTCTAGAGGCACCAACCCCTCATTCAATTTCCAGGGTACTAACCCACTAGGAGGCACCAACCCCTCATTCAATTTTTGAGCACCAACCCACTAGAGGCACCAACCCCTCATTCAAATTGTCTTCACAAATTTTGCTATAACTTGCTTCTTTAATCTTCTATAATTCCCTTCTTAATTCTGTTATAAACTGATCATAAATCTGCCACAAAATGATCACAATCTCCACATGAAACTTCTTACAAATCTGCCATACAATCTCCTCCTTTAATGTGCAAATAATCTTCTTATAATCTCCTCATAAATCTGCAAATGATCTTATAAATTGCTCTTCAATCTGGTTTATATGTTTTATATTTTATTCTTAGTCATTCCACACCACTCAACTCTTCTCCACCTTTCACCATCTTCATTTATTGCTTCTAAGAGATGTATTGTTCTTGAACAAATATACCTTTTCACATATGAAGTGCCTTCTCTAAGAGAGGCAACCTTAAAAAACAAGTAAGTCACTTCCTTACAAAAAAAATTGCGTTAAAAACAATAATTATGTTTAACATGCAAATCGCATCCCTTAGTAAAGTCACACCATTTCAAACTTATTCACTGCACAAATGAATCACCACTTCTATATAAAATTATAAATTGCACCACTTGGGAATATGAAATCGCAGCTTTAGTTATTTAGTTATTTACAATCTTGAATTCGGCTGTTCATTAATACATGAAGTCAGCTATTTATTAAGACATATAAATTGTTATTTATTATGGATTAGTGTTTCTCTTTATTTTTTCATCACTTGATATTATAATCTGATATAGTCGCTGTTCTTTAGTTTATTCATGCTAACTATTGATTATTTCCATCACTGCTAACATATGTTAATGTTAGGATCAGATTTAACAAAAAGCAGCAAATGCAACACAAACACATGAAGACATGAACAATATAACACAGCATATATCCTGGGAAAACCCTCCTCATGAGGGAGAAAAACCCAGCCTCAAATATGTCTCTTGTATATTGAATGAAACAGCAGCAATCAGCTTACAACATGACCCACTGAATAATAGCACCTCTCCTAGATGCCAATAAATCAGCTTACAAGTCTCAACACCTCTCCTAGATGCCAATATACAGAAAACTTCTGACCAATCTGCTCTTCAAAGGATAATAACCTTCTGTAAATAATCCAACTTCTTCTTGAAGAAGTGACTTGTTTTTATAGACAAAATAAGTCACAAAACAAGTCCACACTTCAACCTAAATATAGGCAGATATGCAGCCACAAGAAGATGCACAAGGTGGCAGTTCATGAGTCTATTTAAGGAATACAAACAGAGATTCTCATGCATGTCAGTATGCAGATTCTCCTGCATGTCAGTTATACCTTGCATGTTGAATAAGACAATTTATGAGGTTGGCCAGCTGACACAACAATTTATTTAAGGAAGATTCTTCTGACACAAGAAGATACCTCCTGCAGCTACCAAAACATTAACAACATATTCCTTTACCTTTGTAGTCGCCATCTTTTATGAACTCACCATTTTTATAAATTCCCCATTCTTTGTAAAATAACTTGCCTATGTTATTAATATGCTGCTGCTGATATTCATCATTATAGAAGTGCTTGTCATGGCTGTATGGGAGTCAAAAACTAGTAAGATTAAATCTTTAATTTAAACTTCAATATTTCTATTCATATCTCTATCTTTGTTCATAACTTGCTCCTTGGGTATGTAGTATATTTTGACAATGACATTTGACATCAATGACAAATCAATGACAATTTGTCCAACAATCTCCCCCTTTGTCATTGATGGAAACTTCTCAAGGAAATGATTTTGAAATTGATTTTGATTATACAATAATCCCCCTTACTCCAATGCTCGCCTTTTCTCTAACTCTCCCCCTTTGACATCAATGGAAAAGGGTCTTCTATCTATCTCTAAGCTTTATTTTCCATGGAGCTACAAGATAGTGTTGTGGGTAGCTCCCCCTGAATGTATACTTCCCTTTAAGGATTGAATGAATATGGGACTACTCCCAACTTTTCCCTTAAGTACTCAAATGTCTCTTTGGGAAGAGGCTTTGTAAATTATATATCTGCAACCTTTTCTTTAGTGGCAACATATTCCAACTTTACTTGTTGATTTGCTACTTGTTCCCTCAAAAAATTTTATTTGATGGGAATGTGTTTAGTTCTTGAGTGCATCACTGGGTTCTTGGATTTATGGCATTTGTATTATCACAAAATATAGATTTTGGGTGATCATATTCCACTTTGATATCCTTCAAAGTTTGTCGCATCTAAAGAACTTGAGTACAACATGAAGCTGCTGCTATGTATTCTACTTCAATAGTGGATAGAGAGACTGAAGCTTGTTTCTTACTGAACCATGAAACAAGATTATTGCCCAAAAAGAATGCACTGCCATTGGTACTCTTTCTATCATCCAAGCTACCAACACAATCAACATCTGTATATGCTTTTAAGGTGAAGTCTTCACCCTTTGGGTACCATAAACCAAAATCCAAGGTTCCTTTTAAGTATTTGAATATTCTCTTCACTTCTTGTACACGTGTCTCTTTAGGAGCAGCTTGAAACCTTGCTACCATCCCAACTGCTTGTATAATATTAGGTCTTGAGGCTGCCATATAAAGAAAATTTCCTATCATATATCTGTAGAGAGTTTGGTTTGCATTGGGAGATTCATCATTCTTGCTTAATTTACATCCTACGACCATTGGTGTACTCACAAGAGTGCAATCCTCCATTAAACTTTTCCAAAATTTCTTTAGCATACTTAGTTTGTGAAATAAAAATTCCATTATCAAATTGAGAGGCTTGTAACCCTAGGAAGAAAGAAAGTTCACCTAACATGGACATTTCAAGTCCTTGCATTTTTTGAGCAAAGTCTTGGCACATTCTATTTTTGCTGCCTCCAAAGATGATATTATCTACATATACTACAACAATCAATTGATGATTATCTTCAACTTTGAAATAAAGATTACTATATGCACCTCTTTTGAAGCCTTGTTCTTGCAAGTATTTGTCCAATCTAGAATACTGCCATAGGGGCTTGTTTTAATCCATAAAGAGCTTTCTTGAGTTTGCATACATAGTATTTGTTTTTTGACAAGATGAGTCCTTTAACTTGTTCAATATATACCTCCTCTTCTAGATTCCCATTGAGAAATGCTAATTTGACATCCATTTGTTAAAATTTAAAATTTTTGTGGAAAACAAATGCTAGGAACATCCTTATAGCCTCTAATCGTGCAACTGGGGAAAATGTTTCTTTAAAGACAACCCCTTCTACTTGAGCATAGCCTTTACAAACCAACCTTGCTTTATTCTTTACTACTTGACCATCTTCATTTAGCTTATTTTTGAACACCCACTTGATACCGATTACATTTTTATCCTTGGGTCTTGGGACAAGTTCCCAAGTTTCATTTTTCTCTATTTGATTTAATTCTTCTTCTATAGCACTTACCCAATGTGTGTCTTTGCTAGCTTCCATAAAATATTTGGGTTCAATTTTAGAAGACATACGCCTTGGTTTGGTGGCCAATCTTCTCATTGTCTGAATTTTTGTATCCATGTCTCCAATAACTAAGTCTTCTGGATGTTTTTTCTGAAGAAATCTTGATGGTGTTTTAGGTGCCTTTGCTAGTGTTGTAGATTTCTTATTTTCAACTTCTTCTTTGCAAATTTCTTCTTCTTCATGATCAACTTCTTGAGTTATTTCTCCTTGATGTATGTTATCATCTATACAAACATCTACTTTCAATTATTTTGTGTAGCCTTTTATTGTAGCACCTAAAATCTTTGCTCCTTGAAGAATAACCAAGAAATATCCTTTCATCGAATCCAGCATCAAACTTGCCTAAGTTTTCTTCATCTCTCTTTATATGGCACTTGCTATCAAATACTTTAAATTACTTAACTATAGCAGGCCTACCATTCCAAAGTTCATACAAATTTTTATCATGATTGACTTTGATTTATGCTTGATTTAAAATATAAACTGTTGTATGCACTGCTTCTCTCCAAAATGAGTTTGATAACTTTGAATCATTAAGCATGGTTCTTGACATTTCTTGCACCATTCTATTTTTCCTTTCCACAACTCCATTTTGTTTCAGTGTTCTTGTAATTGAAAAGTGTCTTCTAATCCAATGTTTTTCACAAAATTTCTCAAATTCATTTGAGGTAAACTCACCACCTCTATCTGATCTTAGACATTTAATTTTTAATCTAGTTTCATTTTCTACTAAAGCCTTAAATATCTTAAACTTCTCTAGAGCTTCATATTTTTCTTTCAAAAAAGTTACCCAAGTAAATCTAGAGTAATCATCAATTAATAGCATAAAGTAATTTTCACCTTGCATACTTTTTGTGCAAGTTGGTGCACAAAGGTTTGCATGGATGAGCTCCAATGGCTTAGATGTTGAATACTCCTTTGTTTTGAAGGTGACCCTTGTTTTCTTCTCAAGTTGGCGGTGATTACAAATAGTATTTGAAGGTTTTGAGATTTTCGTCATATCTCTTACTGCCTTTGTATTACTGATTTTGACAAGATTGTCAAAGTTATTCCAAAGCCAAATTTCATCTTCTTTTGCCATAAAACATTTCTTACCTCTATTTTCATTTATGATGTAGAGATTATTAGTTGTCCTATATGGCTCTACTATCAATCTTACTTCCTTCTTGATTTTGCATTCCTCTGCATGAAATAAGAGAGTATGACTTTGATCACATAATTGACTTACACTTAGAAGATTGTGCTTTAATCCTTTAACATGCAAAACATTTGTTATCTGTGTTCTTCCATTGTCTAGAATTATAGTTCCTTTTACAACAATATTAGTTGTAGCATTATCTCCAAAACTCAATGTTCCTCCATCTATGTTCTTTAGTGTGAGAAATTTAATTTTGTCACCAATCAAGTGACATGAATAGCCACTATCTACATACCATTGTTCTCCATCATCTTGAGCACGTAGTGTAGTTTGTATTAACATTGATCTTTCTTTTCTATCTTCTTCTTTTTCCATACTTTTTAATTCTTCTACTTTTGTTCCACAAGGATTTCTTTCTTTATGTCTTTCTTTAAGGGATCCATAAAAAATAGTTCTACAAAATCATGTTGTGTGCCCATAGTTATTACATTTAAAGCATTCACCATTGTAAAGTAGAGGAGCAAAAGAATTGTAATTCATTTTATCAACCCTAGAGGTATTCTTATCCTGTCTGAACCTCAGAATTCTTTAAGAGTCCCACAACTCCATTGCCTTTATGACCCAAAATTATTGCATGTGAAACAACTAGCTGAAAGGATGGTGTAATTTATCATGCACTCTATTTCTTTGTGTAGAAATCTCTGGAAGTTATTCTTATGCACTTCTGGGATTCTGACAAAAAAGATGACTCTGTTTTCAAAATACATTTCTCCTTTAAGGCTTAAAGTGTATTATATAACTTTTTTATTTTTCTTGTTGATTCTATTTGTGGAATTTTCGCTTCTTTTCTGTTCAATGCTATTTAGATGCTGGATCTTGTCTAATGATATTATCTAGGATTTTGGTGCTCTTTTTCAAACTTGAAGCTTGTGTTTAACTTGGTGGTTGTCTTCTATAATTCCTTAGACAAACAATATTAGATTCTAGTCTTTCACACGTTTCTTCCTTTTCTCTTTAATTGATATTATTTCTTCAATTTTCTTGGCTTCCTCAACTTGAACTTTCAAATCAATGATTACCTTTTCTGATTCTTCAAGTGTTTTGGTCTTTTTGCATTCTTCTTGAAATAGGTGGTTGTATTTTAAATTCTTCTTCCTAAGTCTCTCAATTTCATCTATGGCATGATAGAGTTCTTCCACAAAATTATATTCATCATCATCTTCAAGGTTAGGCTTGATCTTTTCATCTTCATTGGGAGATTGATTTCTTTATCATCATTTTCCATGGTATTGCCTTTTTTTTCAAATGCCATAAAAAGCATTTCTTCCCTATAGCTATTCCAATCACTTTCATGATGAGAGTTTATCATCATCATCTTATAAGGATCTTAGCCAGCAAGATTTGCTCAGCTATATTTGTGGGATTAATTTTTTTTTTTCCTTCCTGCATGCAAGACCTTCTCTCCTCCCAAATGCCTCATCAATTTCTAAATATGGATAATTCTTAATAAAGTGTCCAATTTTTCCATAGCTAAAGCATTTAAATGACAAAGGCTCTTCTTGTAGTCATAAGACTTCTTGTTCTTGTCATATTTGTGACTAAATTTGTTTTCCTTCCTTGTATAACATGCTTCTTCTTCATCACTATCACTTTCTCTTAAATATGGATAATTCTTAATAAAGTGTCCAGTTTTTCCACAACTAAAGCATTTAAATGACAATTTTCCTTTGTTTTGTCTTCTTAACTTTCAAACAAAAAGAGCTTCCTCCTTATCTATTTCTTCCTTAAAACTTTTACTTGTAATAGGTTCTTTATCCTTTGATCTTCTTGTGGCTTTGAAGGTTGCTTCCCTTATTGATGCACCATCTTTTTGAGTTCTCATCTCATATGTTGTGAGGATTCCATGTAGCTCATCCATGGTTAGTTATCTAAGTCCTTCATTTCTTCTATGGCAGAGACTTTAGCATCGAATCTCACGGGAAGAGATCTCAATATCTTTTGAACTATTGTTGATTCCTCTATTTTTTCACCAAGACCCCTTATGATATTAACTATCTCATCAACTCGAAGTAGGTATGCATCAATGTTTTCTTCATCCAACATCTTGAGGCTTTCAAATTCCATTCTATGGGTTTGAAGTTTTTCTTTCTTCACTTTGGTGTCTCCTTCATATATGTTTCTCAATTTATCCCATATGTCCTTGGTAGATTTGCAATGCATCACCTTCACAAGCTTTGATCCTGTTAATCCACATAAGATTGCACTTTTTGTTATTGCATTGTTTTCACTTTCCTTCTTCCCTACTGAATCCATTGGAGGAGTTGATAGAGCTCTATATCCATTTACCACTGATTTCCAAATATCAAAACCTAGGGAACTTATATAAGTCTCCATTCTTAGGCTCCAAAAAGCATAGTTTGTTCCATCAAACAATGAAGCTTTGTTTGAAGAGAATCCTTCTTGTCCAAACATGTGTGATCTTTTAGATCTTCCTTCTGGTTGGTTAGACTAATTTGAAGGAGCCAACTCTGATACCAATTGTTGAGCACATGGTTATACTGAGAGGGGGGGTGAATTAGTATAACAACAATTTTTATCAATTTAAACTTTAACAATCACAATAACATTGTTTACTCAATTTCATTAATCATGCACATGAGAAGAACACAATAACACAATATTTACGTGGAAAACCAAATGGAAGGAAACCATGAAAAAATATTTTTTTATATAAATTTTTCTTATTACATAGTTTGTAGGCACCAACCCCTCATTCAATTCGTGAGCACCAACCCCTCGTTCAAGTTTCCACCTTATCAATGTTGCTTCTACAATGGATGATGAATAATCTTTTTCTCCAAAATTTTTGCTACAACCCCTTTTAAACTTAATTCCTCAAAGAAGAGTGTTGTAGATTAGACCATAAATGTGGGCTGCATGTTCTTGATCTCACAATTCCCTACACATGAAGATCCATAAATTTCTTAAATTTTCTTTTCATGGGGGACCATGTATTTGTGTAGTTTTCCTGCCATACTTATTTTTACATTCCTCTATCATTGTATTTTAAAGGAGATCTCCATATTTTAGATATAAATAATTTGTTAATAGATATACATCTCTTATGAGGTGCAAATATTTCTTATTACAAATACACCTCTTGTCAGCTTTTATTCTAATTCAGACATTCACTTTATAAAGGATAAAAGAGTATTGTTTTTTTAGAGTAGTTGATAAAAGATAAATGAATCACCATTTCTATATATTCAATATTGTTTCCTTTTATAATTGTAAAAATCAAGCACCCATCCCTAGAATCATAATCTTTCTATGAGTATGTAGATAAAGATAATTTTTTTTCTTAAGAAGGCTGATTTATCTAGGGAGCCTGCTTGTTAAACTTATTTTGAACTTGTCTTATATTAGATCTTTCCTTTAGCCATCATGGCTCCTTTAATCTTTTTCTTTCTGGGGCTCTATTCATTTCTTGTCTCTTTCCTCATTGTCTTTTGCTTTGTCTCCATACATGCTTTTGTCTTTGGCTTTCATGCTTATTGTCATATATAATTGAATTAACTTGGGTGCTCAATGTAGATTTATATATGCTTTAATTTTTGGCAATCATAATGTAAATATGAACATTATGTAATATAATGTCTTTGTCTTTGTCTTGTATGATCTTCTATTCTAGATCATAATGTAGATATGATCATTACTTCATTAATTCATACTTGTAATCTAGTCTTGCTCGGTCTTATTCATCGATTAGTGGCCTATGGATTTTTAAGATCTCATTTGACATCAAGAATAATAACCTCATTCATTTTCTTTGACATCAATGACAATTAATTTGTTCATTCTCTTTGACATCAATGATAATATTATAACAAAGAAAAGTCAAGACCATTGACAAGTTTATGAAGTTGTGGTAAAAATCCTCCCCATTGAGATAGGTATTATTCCCTTAGAGGAAGAATTTTTTTCAAGACATAATCTCCATGATTAGCACACACAAAGCAAACTAAATAAATACTACCAAGCCTCACTATAGAATGAACATATCCCACGTAACTGCCAACAAACTAACTTGCAAAAAAGAGAGCAAAAATAACACAATTCCATTCTTCCCAAACAAACATAATAAAAAGAAGCCACATGCACACACTAATGAGAGACAAGTCACATGCACTAGTGGGAAAAGGAAGGACAATAGTCATTGAAATTTTTTGCCCAAAATAAATGGAGCTGACTTAAAAATATAAAATCATAAACAATATGAAAACCAATCAATCTCCTATTTGATATAGGAAGGTTATGGTCACACACCTAAATGATGGAGGAGCATCCAAGGACTACTATTTTATATAGGTGAATAAGTAGGTATATAATTTTAAAGAGGCATCCAAGGATTCAAGAAATCCTTTATCCCAAAATCTTTTGTCTTTTTCCTCCTAGGTTGTGTTTTATTTTCTCCATGAACTCTGTCTCCTGCACTGCCCTTTTGTTGCAAAAAATGGACATATTTGTCTTTGGTGTTTGCTCTAATATGCATTTGTTTGTGGCTTTCTCACATTCCTTTCATACCCGGTCCCAAGGTGGACAACCTTGGTGCATATTTTACTTGTAATCTCTATCTCTTGTAGAGATCTTAGGTAATCATGTGTAAGCCTCTGTGGGAGATTCTTTGTCTTTTGTATTGTGTGACACATTTTAAATAAGATCTCTTGAAGTGCAAATGTTTCTAAACCAATTTTTTTTTCTCCCAGCATTCTGTCTCATGATCCTGGAAGATGCCTTCTCTGTCTCACCCTCACACTTGATCATTTTATGCAAAATATTTTTGTTATGTGGTAACTCGGAAATTGATCGCGAGTAACAGTTTGATTTTCCACTTCTTTTTGTAATGTTAGTTTTTATACTTGGTGGAAACTTTGCATAATTATTCCTACATGTTCTGTTAATTAATATAGGTGAATGTCATGTTAATTTGTTATTTAATGACATGATCTTTCTAAATGAAAAGAGGTTAAAAGGGCATTTGTTTAAGTAGGATATTTTCTTTGGTTGAGCTTATTTGGTGACAAGTTTTATTTGAAATAAGGTTATTTGAATATAATCTTTGTATGCTTTAATCAAGGTTTTATTATTATTTTTATGTTTTTATTGTGATTATATATTTTATATTGGTTGTTCATTTGGCTTATTTTAGTGTTGTAGTAGTTCGTATCAAAATCTTAGAATTTGAAATTGATTGGAGTTATACATGAGATACATAGTTGTAGGTGTTTATGTGATTGTTGTATTGTAGATGATCTATAAGTCATGATGATACATATAGTTGGAATATTGTGTAATGTCCCCATTTTTACGCAATATGGTTTTGTGAACTTTTGGTCAATTTTTGAGTTTTCTTGCAAGCTTATTGGTGTGTTGGGGAGAACTCCAAGCTTCTTGGAGGATCTGGTTTGACATTTGTCATTGCACTTAGTCGATGATTTGGAATGCAAAGATGCTTCCAGAAGTGTTTTTGGGCTCTTGGTGTGTTATCTAAACTTCTTGGAGAGCATGTATTTTTAGAATTTTTTTGATTGGCACCAGTATTCATCCCACTACTCCAGTTATATCTTAGTATGCTCAGATTTGGTTTTCAAAGCCTTTACAGTGCTTTCCACAACTTGAACAACAATATTTAAAATATGTTTTAAAGTTCTAATGTTAATATTATATTATTTCAATTTAGTGTTATATTTTATAAAGTTAATTAGGGAAGGGGGTTTGTACATAAAGTTTATTTTAAATTGTCAAAAAGGGAATTTGAGGGAAAATGAATTATTTTGAATTCAAAATTACTCTTTTTTTTCCCTCAACTCTATAAAAAAGGTTTGATCTCTCATTCCATGATGCAAAAGATTACACATAATAGGATGTTGTCAAATTGAACTTGCGAAGTTCTTCCAAGATCGATTGAGGAAGAGAAGCCTCTATTGGTTTCTAGTTTTGAATCTGAAAGATGGTCACTAGCTGGTTGGAGTGATTCCACACACAAGTCACCATTGTTTTCAAAGTGTTTGTAGATTTAGGGTTTAAAGAAATGAATATTTTGAAGGTTTTCTAGTTGCGAAGTTTTGGGGTGTATTGGTTGATCATTTTCAAAGTTTTTGTGGTGATTTTGAAAGTGTTTTTAGAGTCTCCTTGTTGGGCCATACAATTGTATTTTCTAGGAAATGCCCTAGATGGGTTGTACCATCTTATTTTTCCTTTGGAAGTGAGGTTAAAGGGTTTGTGGCTTTGAAACTTGGTGCACAGGATTCTTATGTGTTGGATGATTGTTTTGTGACTTTTTTCCAAGGGTTTATTTGTTGGTGTAAATTCCTAGGGGAGGTGTAGTTCTGTTCTAGGACTACAGACTTCCAAGAGTTGGGTGTGAGATACCCAACATAGGTGTTGACCCGTTGAGGTTGTGTTAGGACTGTTAGGGGAAAAAAAACCTTGGATGGTTGTTTATCGAAGTTTGGAGCTGTTCTTGGAGGTTTTTGATGCCCAAAATTAGAGTCGTACAGTCTTAGGTGTGACTAGAATTTGTGACAAACTTATGTTTATGTCTTTCTAGGCGATTGGAGGTTATTGTGCATTGTCGAGTAAGTTTCGATCCTTTACATTGGTCTTCCATCATTATTTGACATGGCTAGGTGGTTTGGAAGGTATTTGCAGGTGTATATAGTTTGATGAATGCCATATGGGGTCTATTGTGAGTTCATACAGTCACATGACTAGTGTAGCAACAAATTATCTTTCATGTTGCAAACTTGATATGAGTTTATAGGCATGATTCACCTCCTTTTACTTTGAGTTTCTTTCTATTCAATGGTGTTGAGCATGTTCCCTACTACTTGGCATTGGTTGGTCGTGTAATATATTGTGTAGAGTAGTTTATGGATGATACTAGGGGGCTGTTTTGGCTTACAATAGTGGTTCATAAACTTTCCTCACATCTCTTAGTTGAAATCGGACCTGTAGCAACTATCACTATCATTCATTGAGGTATTTCATTATTATGATCGTCTCTTGTTTTAGCATCCTTTTGGAGTGCTTGACATCAAAAAGCATGATGCAAACAACCTTTAATGATTATTGAATATCTATTTCAGACTTTATAACAATTATATATGAGTTTGGCTAGTTTATGTTGAGTTTATCATTATTGAAAATTTCAAAAAATAAAAAAGTAGGGCGGTTATTAAAAACTAAATTCACAAAATGTACATGTGAATTGAGGCTTTTGATTGGTGGAACTTACTAATATATTGAGGTCTCTACATGAGATTTGACATCATGAAGGCCACACGAAGGAGAGTAGATGTTTAGTGATACCAAAAAAGATATGCATGAAGATGAGGCCATGTTGGAAGTAAATGTAGATGTTGATGAGGAAGACG
>VDFB02210449.1:0-16780 GCA_007258455.2 Sequoia sempervirens | reverse complement strand
CATACCCAACTTTCATTAATTTGAGTCATAAAGCACATACCATTAGCACCCTTGGGCTGATAAACATTTCCATATGTCCTTCTTTGTGCAACAACCATAGTTCCAAATCCTTTTTTGATCTCACAACCATCATCCTAAAATACAAGGTTATATCCTTTGCTACATATCTGTCCTACACTCAGAAGGTTATGGTAGAGACCCTTAACATAAAGAACATCATATGTTTTATGCTTGCCATCAAAATTGATTGAAACCTTTCCACATATCTTAGTAGATGTATCATCACCAAACTTAACAAGACCTCCTTCAAATTGTTAAAGTTTAACAAACTTACTCTCATCACTAGTCATGTGATTTGATCATCCACTGTCAATGATCTAGTTACTCTTCTCTTCTCTATCATGAAAAGCAGTCACCATTGCTCCTTCAATATTATGACTCATTTTTGGAGCACTTTCCTTCATACATCTCTTAGAGTTAGCAAAATTAGTTCCATCATTTAGAGCCATGAACAAGCATTCATTATCCTCTTCATTAGGGTAATTAGCTTCATCATTAGATATAACAACATCCTCTTTAACATAATAACTTTTCTTAACTGATTTACCTATGTTCTCCTTATATTTATCTTTTGAAGCTTTGAGAGGACATCTTGAAGCATAATGACCAATCTTTCCACAATTGAAACATTTGAAAGATAACTTACCTATGTATTTTCCAGTGCCCTTTTTCAACCTCCTCACAAAGTTTGCTTCTACATCATCAACATCATCTGGATCCAATTTTTCATTCTTTTTAGCTTTGCTAACTTTAAAAGCAGTCTCATTCTTTAAATCACTTGGACCAAACTCTCTTAATTCAAAAGCAATTAAAGCACCAAATAATTGATCTCTAGAATATAGATTTAAATTTTGAGCTTCTTCAATAGCAAAAACTTTATTGTTGGTGTAATTAATTATTTAATTACACTTACATAAGTTTACTTAGGCATTTAATTATATTCCTAGGTATCATATACTAGGTGATAGGTTCACATGTTTGCTTAGGATATAAGATTCCTTCTAGAAGGATGAGTTGTCTTTTCTAGAAGTCTTATCTTATCTAGCATCATTTCCTAGGTAGTTAGATAGTTTCCAAATGTCATAAGATTATGACATATGTCAACATCATATTACATACTTCATCTCAACCTTTCCAATATAAACAAGACTTCATATGTATTTTGATATATTCAGTTTGACATTCTTGCATCTTAATGATAGCATGATATTTCTGCCATTTCTCTTTTGTGGAAGTTATTTTGTCTTGCAGGTGATTCTGGGGTGTTTGAGGAGTTCACCATAAACTCCTACATGGTATCAGAGCTTCAGTGATGCCGACTTCTTCCTAGATATGAGGGACCAATCTTGGCATGAAAGTTTTGCTAAGTGTGAGTTGGGGTCTTAAGAACCTCGCCATTGAATCCAAGGTGTTAGAGAAAGTCAAGATCGACTTTTGTTTCATCAAAATATGGCATATTTTGTCAAATCTGCAAAGGTTTGATCCAACCCTTTTATTGGAGCCATTTTCATTTTTGCTTCAAAAATCCAACTTCCACTCATTTCTAGGAAAAATGATTTATGGGTTTTGTAGCCAGGGTCGAAATCTCAACTGGGTATCTTTTAGATTTTGCATATGTTGCACAGATCTAGAAAATTGCTGCACAAAAAGTGCCACATGGCATTTTTTCTCCTGACTGAACATTAAAAAAATCATTTTTTAATCTTCTGTCATTGATCAAAGGATTCTGGCTTTGTTTTAGAATACTAGTTTTTGTTGTCTACAAACAAAGAGTAGATTTTCAGGAATAAGTTAGAAAAACTGCTCTCAGAAGCTGTTCAACTTTTTTGAAAATTCAATAACTTTGGCTACGCGTCCGCTTTTGGGCAGGCAAATATATTGACAAAAGCTAGTTTCCACCAGGGTGCGCACTCCATTTTTCCGGGATTTTTCATCAACATAAATCTGAGGCGTTTCGCCTTGGAGAAAATGTGAACATTCATCAGGGCATGCACTATTTCCTTTTTTGTGTGCACTAGGTTTACATTTTCTCTACACTTCATTTCAGTTCCATATCATTTGTCAATCAATTGTTGCTTCATAGATTCCAAAGTTGTGTCAGTTTGCAAGTTTTCGAAAAATCTTGGGCATTGGGTTTATGTACCATGATTCTCGGCCCTATGACTCTATGGTTTTTAGCAAACAAAAGTATTCCTTTCTTCCTCGCTTAGTCGTTCTAAGGATTCTGCTTCATCTATACAGGTAATTTCTATTTTGCAACAGTTATTCATGGGGAGGTTATTTCTTTTCATCCTTTAGTGATGGCATTGATTGATTTGTGATACTATTGTATTTCATCTCTTTAGGGAGGAGTTTGTCTCACTGGCTTTTCCCTTTCTATTTGTGAGATTTATTTCATTGCATTGTACATGGTACTCCACATGGCTTTGTAATTCAGGGACTCATCATCAGATCTTTGCATCATTTGCATAATAATTTCCTCCTTAAGTTGCACTTATGGGGGGTGTTGGTGTAATTAATTATTTAATTACACTTACATAAGTTTACTTAGGCATTTAATTATATTCCTAGGTATCATTTACTAGGTGATAGGTTCACATGTTTTCTTAGGATATAAGATTCCTTCTAGAAGG
The DNA here is from genome assembly GCA_007258455.2 of Sequoia sempervirens. Taxonomy (NCBI): domain Eukaryota; kingdom Viridiplantae; phylum Streptophyta; class Pinopsida; order Cupressales; family Cupressaceae; genus Sequoia; species Sequoia sempervirens. The sequence continues at coordinate 14,087 of VDFB02210449.1, read as the reverse complement.
ATGAGTTGTCTTTTCTAGAAGTCTTATCTTATCTAACATCATTTTCTAGGTAGTTAGTTAGTTGTTACATGTCATAAGATTATGACACATGTGTCAACATCATATTACATACTACGTCTCAACCTTGCCTATATAAGCAAGGGTTCATATGTACTTTGATATATTCAGTTTGGATTTTTGCATCTTAATGATAGCATGATATTTCTGCCATTTATCTCTTGTGGAAGTTATTTTGTCTTGCAAGTGATTTTTGGGTGTTTGAGGAGTTCACCATAAACTCCTACATTTATGACTATACAATTTAGGCAGAGTTCTTAGTACCTCCTTTACCACTTCATCTTCTTCAAGTTCTCCACCAAGGCCTCTGATGGAATTGACAACTTTATCCACTTTATGCATGTAGCTTGTAATATCTTCATCCTCTCACATCCACAGGGCTTCAAATTTGATCTTTAGGTTCTACATCTTAGCTTGCTTGAATTTTTCATCTCCTTCATAGATACTTTCTAGCTTCTTCTAGATCTCACTAGTAGATTTGAGATTCATAAATTTCACAAGTTTAGTATTATAAAGACCACTCAAAAGAGCATACCTTGATTTTCCATTGTTCTCATAGGACTTGATCTCACATCAATGCTTAGGCCATTTGCATGCACAATATATCTAGATTCAACAGACTTCCAAACTCCAAACCCTGGAAAAACAAGGAAACTGTCCATCCTGATCTTCCAAAATGCATAATATAATCCATCAAATAGAGGAGCCTCCTTCTTGTGTGTCATCTCATATTTACCTCAAGTGGTTAAGATTTCTTCTAAGGAACCTTGCTTTGATACCAATTTTTGAATGCACAAGACAATTGAGAGGGGGGTGAATCAGTTGTACATAAAAACATCAAGCCCTCATTACCATTCACATCTTCACTAATCCTTAAACCCTTAACAATAATTAAACCTTTATCACTCATTAAAAAAACATAAACATGAGAAAAAATAATGCAAACACATCCAAACACATGAGAACACCAGATTTACGTGGAAAACCCAAGGGAAAAACCACGGTGATAATTAGCTCACAATATAAAGTAATTGGAACACTGAATATAATAGGCTCATTGCCAGATTACAAAAATGAAGAAAGAAGATTACAATGGAGAAATCCATCCTAAAGCAAATATAAAGGTTCCACCATTGTGCCACCAAGACATACATTAACTCTCTCTTCAAGAATGTTGAGACCCCTGTCACTGCCCGTAGTCTTGAAGCAAAGCTCACCACACTCGCACTTTCACATTTCGTTATTACATTTGGCATCGCTACTACATCAATAAAACCAACTTCTTCATCAAATCTATGTGTTATATACCATCCTCAACCTTGAAAACAATCTACAAGGTCGACTATGCACCTCAAACGTGCAAAATTCAAATTAGGTCGACACCAAGCATTCCCATGGTGGAGAGGAATGAAAGAGGACCACATCAAACCTTTATTAGACCTTAATTCACATATTCATACCACACTATGCTTCCACAAATGCTGAAGCATATTCGTAATTAGTGTAAACACCCAAGGTTTGTCGAACATGTGTAAACACCATTAAACATTTAAGTACATGCTTCACAAATCCAAAGATGAATCATGAAACACACACAAAACTTAAACATAATCTAGAATAATCCATCAATATCTTGAAATCCAACAAATTCCTTCGCAACAAATTTCACTTGAAGAACACATTCATCCTATACAACTAGTTAACCTTCCATATACTGTAACACGTGAATCAAACCTTACAAAGCACCAAACTTCGAACAAATCAGACTAAAGATAGATATGAGCAATGTAAGCACACCCTTAGATCTGAAGAATAGAAACCACATTGTGGAGAAATGCGGAGCAAAACCATTTCAATGCGGAGCAAAACCATTTCTCCTAGACAACACTACTTTCACAGTTCACACACTAGTGAACACAACTTTCTCTACACAACGATCCAGGACAAGAAACTCTGGATATAACACCTCTAATCAACATATTCGAATCACATATGAAAATCTTCAATACAAAAGAAATACAGAACAAGAACCAAAACACTACTTTGCTACACTAAACACTCTTTACCACACTGTTTCCTCTTTTATTCAAATTTTCTCAAAAGCACTTGAAATCCAAGCACTACAAACACCAACACATCATCTATAACACTTCCTTATCACAACCAAACCAACTGTACTACAACTATTCAACCACACACATTCTTATCAAGGAAACACTAGAGTCTAACACCAGTGAGACTACTAATGACCACATAATGAAACAAAGCAAAGCATCTCTAAGATTGACATCAATGCAACAACATAGATCCATTGACATCAATGACAACACAAACTACACATACTTCCATTAGTTATGTGTTGTTTAACATTTTTGTTTTATAGATCTTAGCTTAGGGGTAATGGATCCCTCACTTGAAGACTTTGTAGTATATCCTTTATGTATTCTCCAAATTTTTATTTTTATATTTTTTTGTATTTTAGGATAATTTATCACATAGTAGAACATGCTCACTAAAAGTGGGGCCAAAATGTAATGTAAAAAAATACATACCCATAATTTTATATCTACAAATTGTTCCTTAATGTCCATTCGCATAATGTGTTTTAGGTTTCATTTTAGTCCATGTTATAGCCTTTTTTCCTAATGTGGGTGCCAAATTTTATGTTTGTTATGTACTTGTATTTTTATTATGTTTTTCTAATGTTTTTATTTCTATTTTTTTATTCATGACCATTTTCTAATGTTTTTGAATATTGTTTGCCTTTGGACAAAACCACAGTCACAACATCACCACAATTATGAATCTATCTTGTGAAGATGTAGCTATACGAATAGTTTCTAATAGTCAAAACAACAACAATTTGAATTCCTCTTAAATGTAGTTGCCATTAGCCCACATCATCCCAAATTTTAAATAGTCTTTCCTTGATTCTCCTTTTCAAAATAACAATTCATGATTTGAGGATTTATTATTTTTGAGTTTTTATATCTCTTGATTGGTTTTGTTTGCAATTGATGGAGGAGAATTCTAGGGTGTAAGCAATCTTGGATTACCTAAAAATATTTTGTTTTACCTTTTTGTTTGATTGTAGATTTTCAATAGGATTCTAGTCACCAAGGATCATATCGTATTTCAATGTAATTACATATTTCACCTCACAATTGGGAATACATATTGTACATGGATATTAGAACATGCATCCAATTTCCAAGATATTTTGATCATTGTAAAGGATTAATTCATTTTTTGAATGACAACTAGACATATGATAGAGCAAACATGACTGCTCATACTGTAACGCTTTTCAAAGAATGAAGAAAGGAACATATTTCTAGATCTATTGGGCATTGGTATATGAGATTTTAAAGGAATCAATCAAGATCTACTGATCCATCATCAATCACATTCATCCTAGAAAGTTTTTCATGTTTGAAGCCGATTACACATTGCACTTATCTCTTTATGATGATATTTAGATTCTATTGCTATGTTACACTTTGATATTTTCTTTTCATTTGTTTACTATGTTTTAGCTCTCTGCCTAAAGTGTCACCATCATACAATTGTTTAATTTTCTATCAGTGGTAGATGTTTCTGTGACCATATCTTCATGTTTTTTAGTATTCTCCATCTATAACTATTATTTTTTATTTATGTACATCATTTGAATCTATCACAATCATTTGATGTTCTACAACCAATCAATTTATTAGATTTTTATCTCTTTTATGTAATTGTATTCTCTTTTTATGTAAACATTAAAAATACAAAAATAGTAGCATTAACATTAGGTTATCTTAATTGAGTTGGATTGTTGAAAATAGTTTCAATAAAATATTATAAGTGAAAGAGGAAAATAATATAAGAATCTATATCATTTTTCGTATTTATTCATTGTGGTTCATTTACCTTCATATTGTTCATTTCTTTATATGGTAAACATAATCACTATTTTCTTGTTATAGTTTAATGTAATGGAAATTTTAATCTACTTTTACATTTAAAGTAACATAAGAATTATCCAACAATATCCATTACCTCTAGGTTTTGTTGCACTTATATTTGAGCTATATAATGGAAAGGAAACCCCAATGCCTATTTACAACCTTTCAATCTTGCATGTTTGGATTTTGTATGTGAGGATCAAATCTTTCTCGAGTTAGTTCCAAGAATCTTAAGGGACTATACCATTTAAAGATTCTATTTGACTTCTAAGTGGTTTTATACTTTATTTTAATGAGATAACTAATACATTTGAAACATCATTAATTTAGCCTCTTTGAAAATAACCATGAACAATTTGAAAGTATCCCAAAGGAGCAACAATTATGTTATTCACTTTCAATCATTATATGATATAAAACATCAATTTGATGATGATGAGCTACAAATCATTTTTTTGAGAGACTTCTTCCTACTATTAAAAATAAGTGCACTTGACTGATTTTCTTTCTTTTATGAACATTTACACTTGCCTAAAGAATCTTGAGGTCAAAATGCCCTTGAGTATGATATAATCTTTTTCTACATCCTCTCACCTTTCAAAATTTCAAAACTAATGTTTTTTTGAAGGGCAATGATTTTAAGGATACAAAAGAAAATGTGCATATACTGACTAATACATCCATTCAACTTCCTTTATGCCTCATATTTTAAGTCTACTAAGTTACAAGAGCCTTTGAACATAAAATTTATTGAGCTTTAACTTGATTATTCTTTCACCCATATGTCCATTAGATCTAACTAGAAGACCACCCAAGAATTATAATAAGAATGCATTTTACAACTTCTATAAAATTAATGAATATCATACTCATAATTAAATATTATTAAAATATAAAATACAAAATTAAATTGACAACAATATAATTCATATTAAAGATATTAATGACTTAAGATTTGTTCTTTTATTTTATAACTAATCTCATAAGCCCTTCACTCGCATTGACCAGGCAAGATGGGCGCAAACCAGGTGCTGAAGCGGATCCCCATGATCAAATTCCCTAGCAGACGCGCAGGTATTTAGCCGCAGTTATATATATCAAACTCAAGCCCTAGGCACTTCTTTTATACATAAACGCGAAAATAGCAGAAATATTATAGGGCACAAGGAAGCTTCATGTAATTTATCGTATGAAGGAAGAAACACAGTTTTTTCAGTTACCCTGCGTTCATACAATGTCTGTTGCCTTATCAGTAGAAGATCTTCATGCAGCATAGAATAGAACAGAGCCAACCTTTTCCGGAATTGCTTTTAAATACCAGCGGTCAATTCATATTTGCTTCTCGTGATTGCAATCATAATTTGAATGTTTTATGGGCATTGTCTCATCAGTTTTGGATACTTTTAAATAGGTAATTAGACCGAAAGTTATCCCGAAATTGGATAATTATTTATTCTATTGATTTTTTTTTTTTTGATTGGGAGTAGCATGTTAGAACATTTAGGCCAGGCTTGTCTCAGAGTCTATATTTTGTTAAGGGCCATAGGTTCTTCTGGTTGGCATCTTGGAGGAAGCATTATGTTACATCGATGCAGCGTTCTGTGGAATATTGTGCGAAATGCAATAAATATGTCAAGGAAAATCGAAAGTATGTGCACTGGTTTTAACAAAGTACCTAGCTAATAAGTAGGAAAACATTTATTCAAAAATAAATAAATTGAGAACAGATCCATGCAGGACAGAGGAAAAGCAACACCCAATTCGACATATAATAAATATTCCAGGCTTTGGTGAGTAATCGTGGAGACAATTGCAGTTGCCATTTAAGATTGAGGACCATTGTAGGTGTAAGTGGTAACACTAAACTGAAAGAGGAAGACGCAGAAGTGCAGAAGCTTGGACAATGGATCTAAGTAAAAAAATGGAAATGGCAGTTTCATGCTAGAGAGACAATCCTATATCTATCCCATTGTCCTTCTAAAGGTTGGTGATGAGAAAAACAGTTGGAGATTCCCAAGATATTGCTGTAGAAACTCATCATCACAGCAATAATCAGACAATTTCGGTGGCCAAGCATACTGGATGTCTGTCCACAGCAGCTATCAACCTAGCACTAAAATTTTTAGTTCTGGACTAAATTCGCGATGGTGTTATTATGAAGGGAATCATGCTCTATGTAGATTTACGAGGTTAGTTTTACTAGTCTGAACCTTGAGGTGATCCACTAAAACTGGAAGGTACAAGCTATGGCCTTCTTGTTGGACAGACGATGACAGCGATGGTACTGTATAGACTGTACGGCCAATTACGGATCCGTACGTCCGTATGGCCTAAATTTTTTTGCTTTGTGCCTTGGGCCTCTGAGATGCAATGGCGAGGTCGGTTTTTGTCCAAAATGCTCCGAAAAATCAGCTAACCTCCCGGATCTAGCAATTGAAACTCTTCCTTCCCCTTGTAGATCAGTCAAAACATAATGAAATTTGACGAAACAAAAGCCAAACCTGATTTTCTCTGATGCCTTGGATTCAATGGCGAGGTCCACAAAACCTCAACTCACATCGAACAAAAATTTCATGCCAAGATAGGTCCCTTAGATCTGGGAAGAAATCTGCAACACTAAAGCTTTGATACCATGTAGGAGTTTATGGTGAACTCTTCAACACCCCAAGATCACCTGCAAGACAAAATAACTTCCACAAGAGAGAAATGGTAGAAATAATAATGCTATGATTATGGATGCAAGAATGCCAAAATGAATATGGCAACCAAAATGAATATGACAATGTACATATGAAGCCTTGCTTATATAGGCAAGGTGAGGAATAGGATTAGACAAGATCATGACAAGTGTCTTAATCCTATCATATGAGACAACTAACTCATAACAACCTAGGACACAAGCATTAAATGAATGCCAACTAGATAAGATAAATGACAACTAATGCTTAACTAGAAGAATTCCTTCCTAGGACTTAAGTGGACTTAACATGTAAATATGACCTAGATAGGTAAAACACCTATTTATACCAACATTAAAATATTTTGATTTTAATATTCAAGCAATGTACTTGTCAGCAAGGACACCCATACAAAGGAGTGATGTATGAGTGAATTTTCAAGGTTTTTTAGAGGGTTAGCCATGATTAAAGGAAAAGCTGTAGAATCATCAAAGTCATCTAGAGTCGTCTATCCAAAAGTCTTTTTTTAGCCTTAAACATTTTCAAAGAGAAGCATATTTTGGGATTTACTATTTTTTGTTGGAGCTATTTATAGCCTATGCTACTTTTAGTCATCTCTATTTTTATCATGAGGAGATAGTGCTATTTTTAGCCTTTTGCTATATATAGCATTCACTATTTATAGCTTGGAGTAGGCTATTTTTAGATCGCTTATCTCATCATGCAAGATGTATGAGAATTAATTCATAGTTTGTAATAAATTCAATCGATAGCTTGACTAGATGTTGTATGTTTTGAGTTTTAATGTTAGTGAATGAGATAATTTGTAAAAAAGCTTTCATGTCATGCAAGTAGTTGTAGTTAGAATTGTACTTCAATTAGTTTATTTCATTTCTTTTCATACATGGCATTGTAAACAGTATAAATTAGTGTCTTTTTCGCACTTGTATTGATCAATGATAATTCTTATGCTGACATTATGCTAAATTGCTATTCATTGAGTATTCAATGTTATTTTAATTTTGTTATTTTCTCAGTGCCATTTATTGTGCCTATCTTGCTTATGAATGTTTATTGAAATGTTTTGTTTGTGTGCTAAGGGTTAAATTGCTTTGGTGAATTTGATAGCTTTGTATTGTAGGTGAGCTTGAAGGTGTAGCTTGTGGCTTTGTTCCAAGCCATACATTACTATAGCCTTACAAGTAATCCTCCTTGTGCGTAACAAGGTGGGTCATAAGTACAGTCCAAAATTTCATGGCCTTTATTAGGTGGTGCAGCAAATAAGGGAGGTGGTGTATAAGCTTGCATTCCCCTCCTCTTCAAAAATCCACCTGGTTTTTCATGTCTCTTGCCATGAGAATTATTGGTCAAGCTACATGGGTGCTATAAGAACTTCTAGCATTGGATGAGGGGTCCATCTTTTTGGAACCAGAGGTGATCGTAGACAAGTGTGCAAAGCAACTTACATAATTATGCTATTGAAGATGTTCTGGTGCAATGGAAATGAATGCAGCCTAAAGAGACAATGTGGGATCTTGCTAGCATTCTATCAAAGTTTTCTCATACCAAGTTCAAGGTCAAAGCTCTTTTGAAAGGGGAGGCAATGTTAGGAACCCCCGTATTGATATATGTATTAAATAATAGTTAGTATTGGCTCGGGTGCATAGCCTTTGTAAGTCTGTCCATATACTAAATTAGATTAAAAGTATTTATTCCACATGTATGGGTATAGTTGTCTTTAGTTAGACTCAATATATTATAATGATGTAGCAAGTGTAAAGCATCCTGAATATATTGTATATAGAGTTGCTGTTCTATTGGAGGATTGCCCCCAAACATGGTGGCACAAACATTCATATATTTTAGATTTTGTTATATCTATGATTGAAATCTGTCAATATGAAGTGTGGTAACTATAAGTATGGACTAAAGAGATGTGTCTGCCATCTTCTGATTTCCAGTTTATCTTTATGCTGTAGAGGTACTGTGTTCCCACGTTTGGACAGCTTTAGGAATTAGAACCATATTCTGGTTCTAGTCCTCAAAATAAGTTGATAGAGATGGAAAATTCTTTTTTAGTGTTTTTAGTTTACTAAGAATTTATAATTTAAAATGTCTTTACAGATGCAGTAACTAGGAAAATTAACTGGGATAGTTATTTGCTTTATTTTATAGGATGCAAGCAGTACAATCACTAGAACATAATGTATTTTAAAATAATTTATCCCCATTAGGCAACTTGATCATTGAGGAAATATAAGCTATAGCTATCCAAAGCAATTCTTTTTGACAAAACTAACTAAACTTTTCAGTGCAGCAAATAATTTTTCTTCTTATATGATCCAGGCCTATCTCACTGTTATTTTCATATAGTTTTTCTTTTTCATCAAACAAACCTTTGGTTGTTGCCAAATATGTTCAATCAGTACATGACTCTTCATAAAGTACCTTTTCAATAGATAGTAGCACACTTGAAATAGAAAATCACCAAACTTCCATAATTGTTTATGCTTGGGACTTTCTACTGCAATCTTGCTGTATGAGGAGTTTATCGTTTCTCTTGAGAGAGGCTCTTTTGAGTAGCTAAATAAAACTGTAAAACTGTTTAAATACTTCCATTCTGAAACTGTTAATACATGCATTCTGTGTACAATTCCTTCGGAAAGGTCATCTTGCTGATTATTTACTTGAACAAAAGTTCAATCACAAGAGAATTATAGAGTGTCTAAAGTTGAGTCAGAGCAAACTTAAATTTTTTTTTCTTGACATCTGCAGGTGAACATTTGTCACATCAGGTGTCTCCCCAAACACCTAAAACTGACAGCAAATCAACGGAAGCATCATCTTTTTTCGTAGCCCCTCCAAGGAACCTTGGTGTTGGAGGAAAGGCTTCAGAACAACCAAAGCGGACTCCAGTTTCTGAGAAGGAAATAGAAGCTATATTGGTAATTTATGCTTTCCTATTCATTTCAAATCCTATGCACTTCTGAGTTTGAAATGAATAATTTCTTTGTTTGGTTATTATTTCAATAAACCATCTGATAGGTTGTATTGGTTATCTGGAAGTGTCAATATTGTACATCTTCCATAACTATCACTGTTAAATACTATAACATTTATTGCTTTCTAAAATTAGTAAATCTTAAAAGTGCCTAAGACTGATTCAGGAATTGCCAATAAAGCTGAACAAGGATGCAAGGTCTATATGTCAGATGATTTTTCCTCTTCAGCAACCACTGAGAGCAATTTAAAGGCATGCTTGAAATAGGAATACACTTGACTTTCTCAAGCAGGGATTCTTCGTGCCATAATTAGAAGATATTGAGCATCACTATAGAATTATTATATCTTGGCTTTTAGAGTTCTGATTTCTTTCATCATTTCAATGCCAAGTTACAAAACAAATACTTTAAGGGATTGGTTCTACAAGCTGTACTGCTGAGGACTTAGCACTTACTATGCCTCACAAGGAAGCATGCATACTATACTGTTCACATAGAATCAATATAGGCTTAATTATTCACAGACTGGATTAGCCACTAAAGTCTTTTCTTTAGAAACCATTATTTTGTGGCTTTGTTTTGGCAGCTCTTGGTGCCTGAATGTGTCCAAGAATAATTCTCATTGGCTGTCACTTAATTTATATTTTAACAGTAAAAAAAAAAAACCATTTAGTTTAAGCATGAAAGACAAGAAGGCTTTTTATGTCACATTCACAGAGATATTTACACTTGCATCACAAAGTTCAGTGCAGTTATCTATTGCAGAATTTTCATATATTGCATTTGTTATTTTGAAAACAATTAAAATAAAAATTTAATATTTTGCTTAGTCTTGAGCTAAATCATGTAAATTACGTCGTGCGATGTTTAGGTCAAACCAAACATCGGGTTTTCGTGCCTAGTCAAGGAAGACACTTGCAAAATTTTTGGGAGTCTGAAATTAGGTTTCAAACTCTATTTTTAGGAAAACCCCTAAAAATAGGACCTTTCTAGAATTAGTTGAAAATGATTTTGATAGGATAAATTGACTTCACGATCACACTCATCAAGTCAAAATCACCAAAAAAAAAAATTTACTCTAGTGGGTCTATTTTCATTTTTTCAGGAAGAAAGATAGGACCTTCGTAGCCATTAATGGCAAAATGGCTAAGCACCCGAGGTTGTTTAAGCCCCTGCGTTTCCCAAATAAAGAATCCATGGCGAAAATGTTGAAAAAATAGGCCCTCGTGAATGAGGGATTTTCAGTGAAAATTAGCAAAATTGGCTAAGTTTGAGAATGCACTTGTCACCAAGAGGAGGTCAAGCAAACGTCTTTAGCCATTTTTCCACACCCATTAACCTAGTCATGTGTGAAGGTGATTGCCAAGATAAGATGTTGCTGCTCGCATTGCCCACCACAATGCCTCTCTTCGAATACTGCTCACACGGTGAACGTGAGACGAAGAGATGAAGATTTTTCAAAGGAATGATGAAACTGCAAGCTAAAAGGCGCCCTTGCTGAAGAAAGGCGCCCTTGAATAAGATGATGAAGATGTCAGTTCTTCATAAATGCTGTCTTCGTGAGATCTCTCTAGCTTCGATCCAGCTTCGCAACGAACTAGTCAGCAAGCCTACAAGACACATCAAATGACAACAATGGTTGATCAACAAAGCATGCAAATTGGAGGACTAATCAATGAGCTTCAAGGTAAAAGCGCCCCTGCTAGCCAGGGGTGCCCTTCTTTTCAAGACACCTGATGAAGTTATCAACAGTTGCTGGGTATAAGGCATTTGTTCAGCTCCCTCTTAGCCTCTCGATCAATCCAACAACACGTTCATTGGACTTGTCAAGCAGTCAAAGGCAATGATCAAGCAAAAAACGCCAGAGATGGAGACTAAATGAAGAACATTGGAAAATGTGCTAAGTGTCAAGAAAAAGCACCCATGTTGAAGAAAGGCGCCCTTTCTTTTGGGCATGCAGATGCAGTCTTTTTGTTGAGTGACCTCCAGGATGATCTTCTCCATTTTGATCGATCTTGACAACGAAATCGTCAGCGAAGACATCCGACAAAGCTATCATCTGACGACAGAGATCAAATTGAGGCAGTTTTCAACATGAAAATAACTGGTTAGAAAGCCAAAAGCGCCCCTGCTGAAGAAAGGCGCCCTTGTTTTTGGAGACCTAAAATTGACTTTCAGAAGCTATGAAACCAATCATCCTTTCTAGGACTGAGCTAGTTATCCGATGAATCGTCAAGCGAGATCATTAGACTTGTCAGTCAACAGAGATATCAAATTGAAGCACGGAGGGTCTAAATGAAGAAATTGAAAGACAGTCACGAAAAATTGACTAAGTCAGGTGAAAAAGCGCCCTTGTTGAAGAAAGGTGCCCAGTATTTTGGAGCCTTAGATTTAATTTTCAGGCTTAATAGCTCCCAGGCACATCTCTTCAGCATGATTCCAGCTCAACAACGAATCCATCAGCAGCTGCTCAGGATCAACTGAACAATCGGGAGCGATGATCAAACAGAGGCTCTTTGCCATGGAAAAATAATGAAAAAAGAGTTCAAATTCAAAAAAGATGCCTAAACTGGTCAAAGCAAGATTTGTTGACTAAGTTAGAGATTTTGGAGGCAAACTTGGTTCAAACGGCCCACAATCAATGGAAATCAACTTTTAGAACTCCAGATTAGGCCAAATTAGTCTTCAATCATGAGTTGGGGCCCATATTTGATGCATTTAGGCATCAATCACTATGCATGAAGCTTGGACATCATTATTCATTGTTTGTCTTTGCAGGTTGGAGCTCAAGAACAGTCATTTGCTCTCCAAGACGTCTTTTCAAGATCTGACAAAGGGTTTTGACCATTCTTTGTTATTTTTCGAAGATTAGTAGCACAAAAGCATAATTTCTCAGAGTTTGCATCCAAAGGCACTTTTTTATAGAAAGGCAAAAAATAATTTCCAATCTTCCTCTAGTCTTCTTCCTCTCTTTTGTCCTAAACTTCTTGCATGTCACAGAAAACAACAGGCTATCATAGATTTGGCCAACTGGGTATGATAAATATAGTTTTCCAGCAAAACCCATCTCTTCAAATTTTCCAGAAACAACAAACTTGTTGCCCATATTTTTAGGGGTTTTTCCGAAAATATCATAGAATAAAAAATCTAACGAACTGGGTTTGTTCAGCATTGAAGCATGAACAATACCCATATGTCAATTTTTTTCTGGAAAAATACTTCTCAGTGGATGGCTATTTTTAGGGGTTTTCAGAAGTTGTCTGAACATATCTGTGTTTACAGTCAACAATCAAGTTTTTCAGAATATAGTACTCTCAAGTTGAAATCAAGACCAAAATGGTCCTGCTTCACGAATTTCTGAAAACACTCAACACAAACATGCATCAAGTAAAGCCCGTAGTCAAGTTGGACGCCGTGGAAGGCATTAATGACATCACCATTCAATGGATAGCCAAATGCAGAAGGTAGTCATTCCAAACATAGAGCCGCCACTGGTTACTACCACACCACCTTCCACATTCCATGTCAACAAGGCTGGATGACACAGCTGCAAAGAAGATCGAATATCAAAAGCAGTTTGTAAGAGGCAAAAAAAGTCAACACCTGATTAGAAGAACTGTTGACCAATAGAGATGAGGTGTAAAGCACCCCAAAAAGGACGTCCTACCCTCCAAAGTAGCATTAATTGTGACTGAAGTTAACTTGATGCCCCTTTCCAAGTTAACTCCATGTACCACAGATCATGCATGTCAGATCCCATTAATTGTGGATGTCTATTTTGACTTCCACGAATTATGGATCTCAAATCTCCACTAAATGTGAATGTCTATTTTGGAGACACATTTTGTAATTAAAATTCACTTTTAGTTTAGTTTCAGTCAACTGAAGTAGACTTCCAGTTGACTGTTTGTTTAGTTTCAGTTAACTGAAGTAGTTTTCTACTTAACTGCTTGCTCACCTACTTTTAGACATAGGAATAAATCTTGCTAATTGATTGGCAAGAACTTAATGTTAACTCAAGGAGACTGTAGGGTTGCCTACTCCTTTGAGTTCTATAAATAAGAGCCTTGGGCTCATTATTTTGTAACTTTACTTCACGACAACAAAACGTTGAGCTCACAAGCCTTCAAATTGTTCGCTTAGTATATGTTCTTGGATCGTATTTGTTATAGTTAAGCACCAAGTACAGCTTGTGCTCTCTCTATTCAGATAGGTGTGTCCAATCTTTGTTCATGTGTTCTTGGTTTGATTGCCTCATGTGTCAGAGTTCCTTGACACAAGTTGCTGTCCCAACGTGTAATCTTTGGTGGAATATCGAGATAATAAATCAAGAGAGTTACCATGCCTTTGATCTAATGTCTCAAAGTTTTATCATTTTTTGTTGTATCCAATAATCTGTTTTC
>VDFB02210445.1:0-29250 GCA_007258455.2 Sequoia sempervirens | reverse complement strand
TTTTTGAGGATGAACTTTGATTCCGGCATGAACGTCTTGCTCAGCTTCTTGATCGTAGCTTGTCTGGAGGCACCATTGTCCTTTCCGGTTGTCCTCGCTTCAGCCATCTGCAACATAATAAACTTTCATCAGCAATTAAATTTAATAAAACAAGACATGATATAGGGGCTGCAGTCGAATTCCAGAGGCTGCAATATCTTTCATGTTTGCAAATCTCAGCCTCTTCTCTGACACTTAGAACAGATTTCTAAGTGAACTCCGATGATTTCACTTCTCAATTAGCACTCAACAAATTGAACCTCTACTACATCGTATCAGCAATCAGCAAATTTTAAACTTCTATATCCTTGCACTTCAAACCAGCAATCAGCACATAGCGAACTTCTTAATTTTGCACTTTCGTATTTTTGAGTTCTCAACATTTCAACTCAATACAAGGCGTCCTTTTAATTCTACTCCAGCAATGGCGTTTTTCTTTACTAAGCTCAATTAAGATAAGCAAGTTTTGAATCCAAATTCTTAGCAATCGGCGTACTTACCTCAATGAATCAGATTTCAGCCACTAGCAAAGTCGTACCTCCTCAAGCACCTAAGACGTCTTCTTCAACTCTCAGCAAACCCAAGCTCCAGCAAAACACCTCTCAGTGGCTCAAGGCGTACCTCCTTCTACTTCAGCAATGGCGCACCTCTTCAGCAAAAATCGAATTTTCAATTCTCCAAGCAACAGTTCGCTGCAATACTTCACTCTCAGAGAAAGTTCGACTTCCAGTTGTGAAAATGAGTGAAAAACTTCTCCATTTTATAGCTAAAATTCAAATTCTAGAAGACGTTATTTTTAGCCAGTGCCATTAAACTCCACTACTCCACTTCAAGAATTCGAATTTTTCCCTCTCTGGCTTTTCTGACACTTGTCTCCAGTCGTCGGGAATATTATTCTTCTAGAAACTTGACTTTGACTGGCGTTTTGAATTCCTCTTCGAAAAATTTAATTTAACTTCATCATATTTTACTCACCAGCTGGAGCTCCGTTACTTGAATTCAAATTTTTAATTCCATCATCTACTCTGGAAAATTCATCTTCGAAGAATTTAACCACAATCATCTAGGCAATTCCCTTCGTATTCATCGTTCGAAGAAAGTTCACTTTGAAAACTCATTTATTTGAATTTGCCTTAGAAAATTTAAAATTCTCCCTTAGGAAAATTCATAACTTAAGCACTGATCAAATTCCCTACTGAAAAAGTGTCGGCGAAGCTTGAAAGACTTAGAAATCCATTCATCATCGCAAATGTTCAGTACCCAGAAACAAATTTTCATCGGAATGTCTCGAATCCATGGGTACCCAACGAACGGGTTCATTTAATTTTTCGAATTTTGAACCTTAGAAAAAATATTATTTCCATCATTTGAACTCGTTCTTCGCCTGTGATCACTCTGCGTTGCCTTGAAAAAAAACGAATCACCTTGCGTTATCATCATCTCTGACTTCATCACTGAAAAAAAATGCTTGCCTCGAAAAATTTTCATCAACTTGAAGCTCCAGGCGTATTTTCCAAGGAAAAATAAATTTGCCTTAGGAAATATTTTAAAATCTTCTTGCACTTTTGAAATCTTGCCTTAGAAAAAAAAAATTTGTTGATCGCCAGTGGAGAGGGATTTTCACTTAGAAAATTTTATATTCATCAAGCACGCCTTACTTCATTTTATCTTTATCCCGTATCACTTCACACTTGAAAAATATTCATTTAAAAGCCCAACGCCTAGGCCAATTTTCAACACTTAGAAAATATTTTATTTCCTCCCCTGAGCGCTTAGCATACTTCATTTTATTCTTCAACGCCTTGAAATGCCTTTGAAAAATTTTCCAACACCTTATAACTCCCTTGCTCTAGGCGCACACTTTACCTAGCATTTCATTCCACACCTTCAAATATTTTCCAACGCCTAGCATATCACCCTCAACGCCTTCAAATATTTTCTAACACCTATAACCTTGGGCGCACATCACACCTTAAGAGGGAATTTAAAAAAAATCACGCCCACCACCTTTCCTTCACCACCTTGGCGCATATCATACTTACCTCGGGCGCATTTACACATGAAGAGGGATGACGCCTAGCCTTTTACCCTCTTTCACCATGTCTTGGTAACATTTTCGCCTTGTTTACCATTTTTAATTACCTTTTACACTTCAAGCTTGGGCGCATTTCCTTGTAGGAGGAGGACGAACTTGCTTATACCTTCAGGTGACTTTTCAACTTCCGCTTTTTGTCCTGACTTGCATGATTTGGGCGCATTTTGATGAGAGAGAAGGATGGGCGCATTTTGCATGTGATGAAGGATAGAAACTTTGACTTTGTGTTGACCCCTTGCAACCTTGGGCGCATTTCACCCCTGCTGGTGGATGAACTCTCCAACATCCTTGGGTGACTCTTCACCTTCCACGTTTTGTCTTGACATGGCCCAGTTTGGGCGCATTTTGGCCTTGGAGAAGGATGAAAATGTTTGACCTTGTTGACTTTCTTTCACTTTGGGCGCATTTTGCCTTGCTTGCAGGATGGGCGCATTTTGACCCTTGAGGCGAATTTCTCATACTTAGAAACTTTTTCAACTTTTTCCTCTTTCATCTTGGGCGCATTTGGACCCCTGGACAGGATGAAATTTCGTTGACTTTCTGTTTGACTTCTTGTGCCTTGGGCGCATTTTGCCCTGTGTGAAGGATGAACTTGCATCTTGAAAAATTTCACGCCTCTAGCCGAGATGGGCGATTCCCAAGATGCCCCTCGCCGCACGGTTCCGGTGACTTAGACAAATTTTCATCATCTTTCGCCAGCTTACGTGCCTTGCCATTTATAGTAAGTCCTCCGAATTTGACTTCAAGCTCCTGGAATGGCTCGGAATTTTGAACGTAGCATCCTCCTGACTTTATCAACTTGTCGACACTGCCACTTTTGGTCACCCTGCTATTTATAGCCTGTTTCTGAGGGTGGCTTACTATAAATAGTAAGCTCTTGTTTCTGATAGCTCCCAAGCTCCGATCGAGTTGAAATTCGAATGAGGCGATCCCTCACCACGGATCTATCACGACATCAGCCGTGATGCACTGGGATTTTACTATTTTAATGATTGCTTCAATTTGATCTTACTATAAATAGTAAGTGCTCCGCTTCGACTGAATTTCACTCAGCCAGATAGCTTGAAGCACTGACGCGATGGTTTACACGGCTAAGATTTTGACTTTGATGCCTATTTTAGGTCCTCCCAAAGCCGGAACCCTAATTTGGTAATCGGGTGACATGATTAAAAAGATCTCCGCTGCTCTCGCTACAAGATCAAGGACAACCGTGATCCCAATCGGGCTTGAAGCTGGCCGGGCCGACACACCTCGCTAAAAATAGCGCAAGTTCCTTTAATGAGTGAGAACTTTGTTTGCATGTCACACCATCGCGAAGCTCTCGAAAACCTATCAGAATCACCATATGCAAAGAAAAGCTCGACATGCAAACCCTAAAATAGCCTCTAAGGTCAATCCCGAAGTGGTCATCTCGACTTGCATGTTACATCGCTATGGCTGTCTTGAAAAACCTGTAAGGAATATCCGTGACATGCAAAGAAAAACTCGTGATCCGACCCCCGGAATTTGCCTGGAAGCCGGATCGCTAAAAATAGTAAGTTGTCCAATTTTGCTCAAATTTGGCATGCAAGCAGTCTGATGTACTCTGAATGCCGTGTGATGATCGGAATCTCGAAAATGCTGACAGACTGCCTGGAATTGCAGACTTACTAAAAATAGTAAGTATCTCGGAATTCAATGAAAACTGGCTGGAAGCCTGCTGGATGTCTACCGACAATATTGCTAAGTTCAATTTTCAATTTACTGGTCATACTTGACCTTGACTTGACCAAAAATGATGAAACCCTAATTTTAGAATTGGCCAATATCTTCACATTTAAGCTCAATGACGACACAACCCCCCGGAAAGACAGACACCAGAAAAGAGACAGAGCGAGAGAGCGAGGAAAACCCAAGCCAAAAGACCGGAACGGAGCAAAAATAAGGGGGTCCCCATCTGAATGGGGCGATGTGTGAAAAGGTCACAACATCCGGCGACTCCACCTGAAAGTGTTGAAAAACACTTTAAGAATCGAACTCAAATCGGGTTCCTCTAAACCATCATACCTGAAAAGTGTCACTTTACCGAAAAGGGAGTAGTTAATCCGAGTATTTGGATCAAAAACACTTCGTTTAAAACTCAAGGAAGGCCAGACGATTCCATCTCTCGAACTACGCCGATTCTAATTGGTCATAGTAGGTTATATAAATATCTTAACTTCAAAAGCATCCTGGACATTGCCTCGCTGCCAGTCAGGCGTCCATAGCCCCGACGAGGTTATCGCTACAATTCTCACGAATATTGCTCCACTGCCGGCCGGGCGTCCATAGCCCCGGTGGAGTTACTCGTATGTTCCCAAAACCAATATTGTATGATATTTCTTTCATTTTCATTTTCTCATTTTTCTCTTTTCTTTTCAGATTTTTCTTTTAAGCATATTTTCTTTTCCATCATTTGATTTCTCCGTCAATTCCTCAATTGGCTGGCCGGCAATGAAGCCTCCAATGGGTTTGAGAATTGCAGTGGCGCTGAAGCAAGATGTAAGATTTTCACCTACCAAAACCTTTCCCAAGAAACCAAAATGACTCAGAGTGGAGATAGGTAAGATCTTTAAGGTCTTTAGACTCGTGTGTTGAGATACAATAACGGGTTAACCTCCCGAGACGAGTTCAATCTCTAACTGGATGATAACAAGAGGAAAGCAATCTTGATTCTTTTCAAAAATATATGCAAATTCCAGTGGAAAGAAACCATGTTATGAAAGTTGAAACATCATCACCCCATCGCAACGGGAAAACCCTAAATCCTTGCCCATTCCAAACCAAAACCACTTGAGCGGACAACTCAAGGGACGGAAACGCCAAACCAAAAACCCAAAGGGCAACAAACCAAAACCAAAACGGACGGAAAACAGGAAAGCGAACGGAAAGAAAACAAACGGGAAAGCAAACCCTAATCTAACTATTTTACAAAGCAGGCTCTCGGAGAGAACCTAAGACTGGAAATAATGCTTGAGGAACTGTCCGTTGACGGGCAACGGGACATCCTCCCCTGTCAATGTACGCAATCTAAATGCATTATCCCCAAGGATTTCAGAAATCTGATACGGGCCCAACCACAACTTGTCGAACTTATCGTGATCACCCTTTTTCTCGTGGGCCTTGTCCCAATATAAAACCAAGTCAGAAATCCTGAACGACTTGATCTTTGCCTGTTTATCAAACCATCTCTTCACCACTGCCTGGTGCTTCGTTAGATTCTCAAGAGCTTCATCTCTTTTCTCTTCTAGATGCATTAGCTGGGACAATCTTGTCTGAACTTGATCCTCTCCCTCGAGGTACTCTTGAATGAATTGGAGAGTTGGGATCCTTAACTGGACTGGAAACACTGGATCCTGTCCGTAAACCAGGTGGTATGGAGACGTTCCCAAGGAACTCTTTGTTCTTATCCTGTCTGCCCAGAGAGCAAACCTCAACTGTGTGTGCCAATCTTTCGGATTTTTATCCAGTAACTTCTTAATGGCATTCAATAAATTCTTGTTTGTGGACTCTGCTAGTCCATTCCCTTGCGGATAGTAATTGGAGGAAAACCTTAATGTAATTCCATACTCAAAAGCCCAGTTGGAAAACTTCAGCGATGAGAAGGCTGAACCATTGTCACTGACCAAAACGTGGGGGCATCCAAATCTTGTCACAATATTTTCTTCAAGGAATCTGATAACCACCTCTGATGTGCACTGCTTCAACGCTTGAGCTTCTGTCCATTTAGTGCAGTAGTCTGTTGCTGTCAAGATATATCTGTGCTGTCCTGATGACGGTGGATTGATCATACCAATAAAATCCAATCCCCACTTTGCGAATGGTCTCACTTCAATCACTGGCTGCAAAGGCATAGCGGGATGCCTTCCTCTATTAGCCGCTGTTTGGCATATGTGGCAAGCCTTCACATGCTCATATGTGTCTTTAAAAAGCGTGGGCCAATAATAACCAGCCCTCAGGATCTGATGAGCTGTGGCCAAACTTCCTCCGTGTCCAGTTCCAAATTTCTCATGGAAGTGTTCCATTAACTGTTTCGCTTCTTGTTTTCCTACACATCTCAAATAAATTCCTTCATAGTTCCTTCTGTAGAGGACTGATCCTTGAAGCATGAACCTTTGGCTTCTCATTCTTAATGCCCTCCGCTGGACTGGATTCAAATGGCGGGGGCATCTGTGATTCAGCAAGTAGTAGACTGTGTCATCGTACCATTCTCCGGGAGACACTTCCTCTAACACATAAGCCTGTTGAACTAATTCCGGACCAACCATTGCAATCGTCTGGGCCAAAGCTTGTCCTCTGACTAACTTCATTGGCTGTATCTCTATATCATACTCTTGCAAAGTGGCGACCCACTTTCCTCTTCTTTCACCTAACTCATTCTGCATTAACAAAATCTTCACCGTGGCGTCTGGAACAATCGCGTGGATCTTGCTCCTCAAGATGTAATGTCTAAATTTCTTGACGGCCTTCACCAAAGCATATGCTTGCTTTTCAATGCTTGGATATCTTAATTCTGCTTCCTTCAAGGGTGAGCTCATAAAAGCAATTGGGTGCTCATCTTTTTCTTCAGTTCTTTGAGTTAGTACTGCGGCGCATGTGTGCTCTGAGGCAAATGAATACAAATAAAAAGGCTTTGTATAATCCGGACTGACCAGCACTGGAGCGTCCACTATAGCTTGTTTGATCTCATCAAAAGCCTTCTTTGTTTGTGGGGTCCACTCAACCTTTGCATCTTTCTTCAACATTGCGTTCAGTGGCCTTACTATCTCAGCAAACCCGGTTATAAACTTTCTGACAAAATTGATCTTGCCGAAGAATGATCTTAACTCTCTCTGAGTGCCAGGCAAACCAATCCTTGAGATGGCTTCAATACGTTCAGGGTCAATTGATATACCCTTCTCTGAAATAACGTGACCTAGCAGTTTTCCTTCGGTGACACCAAATATACATTTCTTGGCATTTAGGGAGACACCAAATCTTCTGCATCTCTGAAATATCTTCCTCAAATCCTCAACGTGATCTCCTCTTTTCTTCGAGAACACCGTTAGGTCATCCATGTAAATTATTATGCACTTTCCGACAAGGTCTCGAAAAGCGATGTCCATTGCTCGTTGGAAAGTGGCTCCTGCATTGATCAAGCCAAAAGGCATTCTTCTGTAGGCAAACGTTCCCCATTTCGTGGTGAACGCAGTCTTCAATCTGTCTTCATGTTCAACCATCACTTGATTGTAGCCCGAGTATCCGTCCAAGAAGGACATCATTTGTGAACCATTCACTATTTGCAACACCTCATCTAATGAAGGCAAGGGATAGTTGTCTTTCTCAGAGGCCCTATTCAAATTGCGGAAATCTACGCATAATCTTATCTCTCCATTCTTCTTTCTGACAGGCACGAGATTGGCGACCCACGTGGAGTGCCTCACTGGAAAAATAATTCTGGCTGAAAGAAGTTTCTTGACTTCCTGATAAATTAACGGTTCCAGTAATGGATTCACTGGCCTTTGCCTCTGTCTGAATGGCTTGCTTCCTGGTTTCAGTGGTATTGTATGTGTAATCAGTGATGTATCATATGTTTTGAGATCCTCATATCCCCAGGCTATCACCTCTGGAAACTCTTTCATGACTTTTAAGATGCCTTCCTTTTCTTCGGGTGTACAAACCTTTCCAATAAAAACGTTTTTCACTTGTTCACTTGTTCCTAGATTGACAGGTTCACAATCATTGCCTTGCGTGCTTTGATTTCTGCTTAATCTGTCAGTATCAAATAGCCTTTCCAATTCAACCATTCCTTTTGGGATTACATTAGTCTTCAAATTCAATATCCCTTCTGTGTCATATTCTGCTTCCTCAATATCTTCCTCATCTATGATTTGTGCTTCAAACACTCCTGAGTTTGTGAGAAAATCCAGAATCTGCTTGTCGTCCTCGAACACTTGAAAATTCTTTATGTTATCAGGGATTGCCGGGGTTGAAACCAACTCTACTGTGAACTTCCTTAATCCCTCCATTGCCAGTGGTTCCAAAGAACTGGCAGCTTGTGCCAAAGAGTTTGCAACGGTATTTTTAGATCTGTATACTTGCCTTATGTTGAATGCATCAAAACTTTCTATTAGGTCCCAAACTCTGTTCCGATAACGGCTCAATCTCTTGTCATGGCAGGCGAACTGCTTCCTTACTTGTCGGACCACAATGTCAGAATCTCCAATAGCGTGTACAATCTTGGCTCCCTTCTGAATTGCAAGGAGTAATCCATGGATCAAGGACTCATATTCAGCAACGTTGTTGGTGCATGAAAACTGAAGCCTATAGGAACCCAAATAAGCTTCTCCTGTTGGGCTAACCAATTCAAATCCTGCTCCGTTTCCTTTCTTTGACTTTGATCCATCAAACCTTAAAGTCCATATTTGATCATTTGTAGGGGCGCTGGGAGACTGAACACGTGTCTCTTCTTGATTGCAGACCTCTGGAGTCTTTTCTTTATCTTTTGACTGAGTCGTATCATTTTTTACAATTTCTTCTATCGCAACACTATTCTCTTCATTCATCTTTTGATGTCCTATTAAAATCTCCTTTTCTTCTTGATGTTCTTCTTGTAATGGAGTATGGGGAACAAGCCTTGCAACTTGTTCTAGTGCCACCTTGCACAGGGCACAAGCGATTTCCGAATGAAATGCTTCGTGTATTCGGCACCAGTTGGGGAGCAGCAAATTTTTAATTGAAGCATCTTTCCCTAACTCTGTTTCTTGTCTTACACTGTTCAGGACAAAGTCCCTGAAATTCTCAAAGGTTCCTCCACCTTCACTATCACTCGAGTCACTTTCAATCAACACTTCGGTGGAGCTCGTGGTATCCTCCAAACATCTTCCCTCGTTTGCATTTTGTAGCATTAATACTTCTTGCTTAACAGGCCTATACGAGCCTAAATCAGTTTGTACGAACATGATCTCATTATCTTCTCCATATTCCGTGATCATCAGCTTCAATCTCGGTGTACTATCAACCCTGATTTGATTTGGGACTCCCTTCCATGGAAGCCACATGTGGGAGAAGTCTGTTGCAATGTACCCATTTAATTTTCTTGCCCAGTCTCTGCTTAGCAACATGCCGTACCCATCTGGTATGTCGACCACTGATATGTCAATACAGCTCTGGATTCGGGGATCAGCTGACAACTGCATATGAATATTATTTAACTCCCCAACCACTGGTACTTCAGTTTTGTCAAGTTGGGTCACCTTCTTTGTGGTATGCAACGGGACTATACCCAACCTTTGACACACCTTCAATGGCATGACGTTGCTAGAAGCACCGGAATCAATCAGACAATTGTGTAATAACTTCCCAAAGATTCTGACCGATACCAAGAATGGGGCTGGCTCATCTTTCCCCTGATAGAACACAACCGGTTTCTTCTTTTCCTCGGGTACAACGCTCTTTCTTTCATTCTTTTCATCCCATGGTGAAACTTGATTATCACGGGTGACCTTCTGTGTCTGCTCTTGCCTTTGTTCTGCGGGCAAACTGAATCTGACTCTTCTCTTATCTTCAGCCTTTGGCTTCTCAGGTTCACTTGAAGATCCTTGCACTACTCCCACAAAACCTTGCGACTGCTGTGGAGCCTCCCAAGCGTTGAACGGCGCGTAAGGCACTTCCTCCACCATGTTTGCATTCTGCACAGGACGGGATTGTATATTTACTGGAGGATTCCTTGATGAACTGGGTGCTTCTTGAGGTGTACTCTTTGCAACTGGTGTCTCATATAGACTTCCCAAAATTGTGTCTCTAACCTCAGAGATTTTCATCAACTCATACAAGGGAAGACTAACCTTTATCTTCTTCACTTCTTCTAGCACATAAGAACTTAATCTTTTCATATCATCTCTTGGAAGATTGTCCTTTTGAGGACGTTGCATCACGTGGATTGGCTGTTGCTGGATAGTTTGTTGTCCATTTCTATTCATCACATTCTGCTGTCTATACTCCGGAGAATCCCGAGGCAAATTCGGATTGTTGCTCGCATTTGGATTTGGCGGGGTTGCGAAATTATTCGGAGGAATTGAGGACGTCAAAGGCTCTTTCTGATGATAAGTCCTCTGGTACACCTTGGGTGCTGCTCCTCCGGAGGTTTGAAACGCTTGCACCTCTCTACTTCCTTCTACCAAAACACTGTTATTGAGAGGTGGGAAAATGTAGTTACCCTGGTCATATGGCTCTTCTGAATAAGTACCTTGAACTTCTGAATACGTTTGAGCCTCTGAATAAACTTGAGCTTCCTCATAAACTTGAGTATCTGGCGCCTCCACGGGACCGTTAGCCGAAGCTGGTGGAAATCTATAATTAGCTTCTGGTGGCGCGTAGTTCTGGTATTCGGACACAAGATTGACACTTTCTATGATTAGTGCCTGGTCATATCTTTGCACTGGTACAATCTCATATCCAGTAGTCGGAGGATTTTCAGTACCTTCCGTGCTTTTCACTTCTCCTTTAAAGATATCAGCCGCTACTTGAAACTCATGGCATTGTAATTCTGAGTGTTGACTTGTGTTATGAAGCCGACACCATCCTGACATAGCAGCTTCTGCCAGAAATACTCTGTCCGTGGGACGATTTTCTGGAGGCGGCGGGTTATCCAGCGGTGATGGAACTCCTCCATTGTTAGGTCCAGTATTCCAGGACCTCTTCTGATATCCTTGATTATTGTTTCGATACCCATGGCTGTTGTCGTGTCCATGTCCTTGATGGGCATCCTGATGGTGTTGAGGATTATTGTGATATCCTCGATTGGCACCTGGATGTGCCTGATAATTCTTTATCATTGATTGCATTTGGTTATTTTGATTTCTGAGGTGAGTTACCTCAGATGACAGCCTTTTCATTTGTTCTACTAATTCTTTCATTTCGTCTTTCTCCTCTTGTGTCCTTGTTGCAGGTACTGTGTTCTGGAGATAGACAGGCTGTGTAGCTGGAGTCTGGGATAAGGGTACCCCAGGATGGAGAATCAATTGGTCCGATGGTGGCGTAACATGATATGCCGGTTGCGGAATTGGATTCAACGCTGGAACTTGTTGATTCCAGGCTGGAGCAAGAGTCTGCATTTGATTATTTGTGGTGACCAAGCCAGTGTACAAAGAGGGTCCAGTTATGTTTTGGCCCATATTCTGACTTACTTCAACAGCCTTAGCATATGCTTGATTCATGTCTGCTGGAATGGGATGAGCTTGCCTCACGAACATAGCAGTCAACGGGTCTAAGGCTGCATAGTAATTTTCCCTTGCATCGGGAACCATGTACGGAGTACGCAACCTCGTAAGAGCCTTTTGGAATCTGTTATTGAAGGCATGAATAGGTTCTTTGTCTTGTCTCCTCACCTCCGTGAATTGACGGAAAAGCTCCACTGGGGTGATAGGAATACCAAACTTCCCAATGAAAGCCTCCTTCATCTGCTCCCACGTTCGGATGGACCCAACTGGCAAATGTATAAACCAAAAGTGTGCTTCTTCTCCCAAGGAATACGGGAACAGTCTGCAAGCCACATCTGCGTAGGCAATTTGTCGGTTTCGCAAATGATCTTCAAACATCTTAATGTGATCCTCTGCAGAACGATTCGGATCATGGACTTGGTACTTGGTGCAGAAATGCTCCGGATTCTTTGGCATGTCATGATAATCGGCAAACTCAAGAGGAGATGGATTGGTGACTAGCCAAGTAGCACCGTTAGGAGCAGGTTGGACTCCTGGTTGAGCCATTGTTTGATTTGGATACCTCCTCTGATATACGATAACTGGGGTTGCGGTAACTTGAACTGGTGGTTGTTGCTGAACAAACACTGGTGTAGTAACTTGAACGGCTTTGGGTTGAGCAAACCTTGAAACACTTGGTGGAGTTCGAAATAAACTTGTAATCTCTTCCCCGCTTTCTTCACTAGACTGAGCTTCTTCGTTTGACAACACTTCTTTGCTTGGACGGCTCTCTTTCTTCTTCCTTGTTCTAGTAGGCAATTCTAACTCCACAAAGTCTTTGGATGAGCTTGGCGTGGACCTCAGAATTCTTTTCAACTTATCAGGTGAGAATGAGCTAATGCGATCCAGGATGTAGTTGATCACTGTCGGCGAGGAAGAGGAGCGAGTGGTAGTCTCTGATCGAGCAAATTCCTCTCAATTGCAACTTGGATTTCAATGGCTTTTTCTTCTTCTTCCTCCAACACGAAGCAAGTTCTCATGTACTGGGCGTAGCTCTCCTTTGTTTTCCAAGCAAGATTGTTCAACCCTGAAAGAATGTCCTCCTGGTCGTCGTTGAATCCCAAGTTAGGCTGCAACACTGGGAATATTTCTCTATGCGGTAGCACCATCTTTACTCATGATAATTTCTTTCTCCAATGAAGTTCTTTTCAATGAAATCCCTTCTTATTTGAAAATGACTGCTTCACTACGAAGAATCCTTGAAGGGCCCTCCTTCTAGCGCCAGTTCTGTTGACGTGGTTTTTGAGACCGCACCAACACAGAACAAAGTCGCCCAACGGACGCTCTATTCTCTCTTGATCAAAGTATTCCGCACGCTAAGATTGCCAGAAAGTTCGTGCGTTCAACTCCAAGGTTCCTTTAGTGCGAATAGGCTCAGTTTGGCTTGATGTGATATTGCTGGTATGTCAAGGGGACTTACGTAGTTGTTCAGACTTCTCGCAGTTAGCAGTTGATATGTAATTTGAAGGGGATTCTTACGTGTATGATTTGGCAATGTGTATCCTTTTCTAAAACTAACAAGAAGTATGCGGAAAGTAAAAGGGAAAGGGCCTAAGAAATTTGTACTCTATTCTAAATGCAAGGTATGTGGGGCTTCGTCTCAATAGACTTCAACCAGATTTCACCTAGCCTCCGTCGGACAGCCTCAGCAAAATCGGTGCAATCTTCAAAGGGGATAGCAAAAGATATTCAAGTTATAGTTTAACATACGTACACCATCAGAACAACGCATATAAGTATGTAAGCCATAACCGAAGTTAAACAAGATGATGTCCAGTTGACCACGCAAGGCAGACTTATCGTCAACAAGCCGCTAGTGGTATGGAATAAAATGAAGCTATCTCAATGAAATACCACACACCAAAGTAAGCTACTTGCATGAATTTAATCTACTTGGATACGAAAGGAAGAAGAAACCTTGCTAGCATTTCATGACAAGACGAATTTCACCATCAATGAAAAGATCTATTATCATAAAATGTATTACACAACAATCTCCTCAAAAGTTTTCAAAAGGGAAAACTTTCTCTCTTCTCCAAATTATGCAAAAATGCTCTACACTACTACACTATCTAGCTCTAAGGCTAATGCTCTCTCAATGTCTACTCTGGTTCTGAATCCTAATATCTTACAAATGAGGGGGACTCCCCCTTTTATAGCTAGCCAAGTCCCAAAGGACGGCTAGGGTTACAATCAATAGAGTGGCCAGAATCGTGCCACCTCAGCCCTAACCCTAAAAACTGCCAGAATAGGGAGTGGTACATTAAATGAATCAAAGATTCCCACTCACTCCCAAAATAGCAAATGTAATAAATGCTCCATACTCAGTCTTCTAGAAGATCCTCGTCCAGTAGTGTGTTCCCATTAGCCTTCTCTCTGACTGCCAACTCAACAAATCTGCTAAGTACGGCCTCAACCTCCTCAACTGAAATAGATGGAACACAATCTAACTGAAACTCTAACACTGTAACTGAGTGCTCGTGTTTTGTATTAAAGATTTTCCAAGCAAACAACGAGTCCCCGCATGTTCGGATCAAAGTGGAGAATGTAGCAAGATTTTCAAAGTCAATATCTGCATGGTTGTCTTAACATCTGCGCGTAAGAAGGAACCAAAGAAACTTCAAATTATCAAACTTATCTCCTCCGATTCGCCTAGCGTGCCATGGCCCCTCGGCTGGGTATTCTCAACTCCATCTATAATATTGGCTATAGCCTTGTGAATCCCGGCTTCAACTACCGGGTGGCCGCCCCAGAAATACTGTGGATAGCCAGAATAGTTTCACGCAGAGAACGGTATCGGCCACGCTTGAACGACACTCCATCAATCAGCAACCGCAGCGGCACATGCCCCAACGCCTAAGATCACTGATCACCTGTCTCCGATAGATAGCGAGGCATCGCCTAAGCATGATCCACCGTGATCCATCCTGCAAGCAAAATAGTGGTGAGAGGCTTGGCCGGGGTGCTAAAGGATAGGGTCCTCCGCCAGTTCTCTGCCTCGCATTTAACCCCTGACCCATTTGTTCCGCTTGTGCCATCCTCCCCTAATTCTACGTCATTGATCGAATTCTCGTAATATCCACGAGTGCCTCTATCATCGTACATACCGAACGACAATTGGTCGCATATATCCAACTAACGCTTCTTCGTGCTCCTGCTTCAACTTCTTATATATTTTCCTCTTTCTTGAACAATCTATCCAAGGCAGTTGTTATCGATTCCTCAACACCAGGCAACTTAGGGCGCCCCAAGTCAAGAGTATAAGAGGCAGGACTACATAGTTTTCCTGAGTCGTCATTCCGTCACATCTCGACTCGTGGGATAACGAAGGGGTACGAGGGCCATCCTCATCAGTGGAGATCTTCGAAAACTTTCTTGCCTTCTTCTTCGGTGGAGGAGCACTGATCCGGTTCAAAAACTCTTCCATCTCAACCGCTGGATCAATCTCCTCACTCGGGCTTCTTCTCATTCTATCCTTTAGCCAATCGGGCACCTCATATAATATATCAAAGGGCCGCTGCTCCTGTGCCTCGACTTCTCTAACCTGTTCCACTTCTTCCTCATTCTGGCGAGGCTTATCGTCCTCAAGTGGCTGAGTGTCACCCGACACTATATCATCATCACGCCATCATTCAAGGCGGCCAGCCTCTATCTCCTCGGGCTGAAACCGAGGGTCGTAAGATGAACTCTATCCGCCACTGTCGACAGTATTATTTATACCGCCAATCGACTTCCGGAAAATAAATATCATCCTCAGATCTCCGGCAATTCGATTCATCGCACTTTCCATCAGCAAATAAAGATACTCTCCCAGAGTGCTTGGAGAACGTGTCTCCAAGGGTGCTGCTACTGTAACTCGTGGAGGTTCTGGCTGAACTAATTCTTTCTTTCTGGACTCTGGACCCCGTGTGATCTGTTTCTTCCTTCCTGTGGTGGGTGTCCTGTGATCTCCCATCAAGTTGTAAGTCAAAGCAATTGACCTACCTTTCAATCTGCTCACTCGCCTATCGACCCATGCCCTGGTGAATGTCATAACCGGGATAGAGAGAGTATCAAGGTCGGCAACCTCGGGCTCTGACCAATCAATAGGCGGAAGTGGAGTGTCCCGAACGGCTGCATAGTCTGGATGAACAACATCCATGTCCTCATTAACCTGGTCCGGAACCGGAACTACCTCACACTCCCTGATCAGAGTAATCGGCAACCTAGAGAACATCCTCTTTCTCACTTCCATCTCATCAATTGCATCAGCCCAATAATCCTCAATGGTGGCCTTGTGTTTGAATTCCTCTGACAACACCCAGTTGATGTTATGGTGTGGGTCATAGTGTTGTCTACTAGTGTGATATGAGAAATGATAGAATTGAAGCTCACTTTCAGCTTCTCTACATGCCTGTATCGAAGGACAAACCTCGTCCGAGTTGCCCATCACAACTGGAAACTCTATCCCTCCTTTCTTCTTTTTCTTCTGGATTTTGTCAAAAGCCAGCAACTGTCTAGCTATCTCTAGCATTATTATCTTATCGGTTGGGTACTTAGGCAGCCTATATGGGTATGAAGAAAATCCTTGCAGCCTAATGTATGAAAATCTCGAAAATTGTATAAACCAGCACCCATACCTTTCAATCAGCTCCTGGGCATTTCTAGAGATTCTGCACTGTAACCTCTCCTGAAGCAGCCTCGTGATGTACATGGTGAATGAATCATTGACACGTTTGTAATGGGTTGTGCTCGAAAGGTGCAACTGCGTACACGCCTCATGAATTTTGAATTGGTGGGAGCCACAACCGATGGGTTCCTTGTAAGAAATCCCCCTGTACCTCGTCATCCGTGCCAACATGTAAATGAGATAGGAACTCATGTAAAATGTCTTTGTCCTCCGCAAACTCAGGAGCTGCCCATGTATGTTATCGCTGATCATCTCAGCCCAATTGACATAATCCTTTCCTTCTAACACCAGGTTGATATAATAAAACATCCACGGCTCAAAAATATAAGACTGTGGGCATCCACCAACCCTGCTCAGCCACATGACGAGATCACAATATTCTTGTTTCAGGTCCTCTGCTATGATCTGCTTTGGCAGCTTCGTACGAGACGGCCTCGGAGTGCTCATCCAGTGAGTGTTAATAGTGTCCATGCATCGTTCAAAAGCAGAAGCATACATACGCTCCGCTCGCTCCCTGGATTTGTAGATCATGTTTCTATGCACTGGGATCCCAAAAGCTTCACCAATGGCTGCCGGAGTGAGATTGGCAAGTACTTGGCCATCTGGTGACGTGATCGACCGGTGTTCTTTCTCGTAACAGTTGGCGCACTCCATAATCAACTCTGAACACTGAATAGCTGGCGGAAAACCAGCTGCTGCATATAACCCACTTCGGACGATGGTGTGCGAAGTGACCGACGCCCGATGACTTCCAATCCCGAACAGCCTATTCTTGAATGTTTCCAGGTTGACAGAGCCCAGGTTCGTGTCTGTCAACTTTCCCAACTTTGAGATGAACTTTGATTCCGGCATGAACGTCTTGCTCAGCTTCTTGATCGTAGCTTGTCTGGAGGCACCATTGTCCTTTCCGGTTGTCCTCGCTTCAGCCATCTGCAACATAATAAACTTTCATCAGCAATTAAATTTAATAAAACAAGACATGATATAGGGGCTGCAGTCGAATTCCAGAGGCTGCAATATCTTTCATGTTTGCAAACCTCAGCCTCCTCTCTGACACTTAGAACAGATTTCTAAGTGAACTCCGATGATTTTACTTCAACCAGCAATCAGCAAATTGAACCTCAACCACTTCGTACTTCAAACAGCAAATTTTAAACTTCTATATCCTTGCACTTCAAACCAGCAATCAGCACATAGCGAACTTCTTAATTTTGCACTTTCGTATTTTTGAGTTCTCAACATTTCAACTCAATACAAGGCGTCCTTTTAATTCTACTCCAGCAATGGCGTTTTTCTTTACTAAGCTCAATTAAGATAAGCAAGTTTTGAATCCAAATTCTTAGCAATCGGCGTACTTACCTCAATGAATCAGATTTCAGCCACTAGCAAAGTCGTACCTCCTCAAGCACCTAAGACGTCTTCTTCAACTCTCAGCAAACCCAAGCTCCAGCAAAACACCTCTCAGTGGCTCAAGGCGTACCTCCTTCTACTTCAGCAATGGCGCACCTCTTCAGCAAAAATCGAATTTTCAATTCTCCAAGCAACAGTTCGCTGCAATACTTCACTCTCAGAGAAAGTTCGACTTCCAGTTGTGAAAATGAGTGAAAAACTTCTCCATTTTATAGCTAAAATTCAAATTCTAGAAGACGTTATTTTTAGCCAGTGCCATTAAACTCCACTACTCCACTTCAAGAATTCGAATTTTTCCCTCTCTGGCTTTTCTGACACTTGTCTCCAGTCGTCGGGAATATTATTCTTCTAGAAACTTGACTTTGACTGGCGTTTTGAATTCCTCTTCGAAAAATTTAATTTAACTTCATCATATTTTACTCACCAGCTGGAGCTCCGTTACTTGAATTCAAATTTTTAATTCCATCATCTACTCTGGAAAATTCATCTTCGAAGAATTTAACCACAATCATCTAGGCAATTCCCTTCGTATTCATCGTTCGAAGAAAGTTCACTTTGAAAACTCATTTATTTGAATTTGCCTTAGAAAATTTAAAATTCTCCCTTAGGAAAATTCATAACTTAAGCACTGATCAAATTCCCTACTGAAAAAGTGTCGGCGAAGCTTGAAAGACTTAGAAATCCATTCATCATCGCAAATGTTCAGTACCCAGAAACAAATTTTCATCGGAATGTCTCGAATCCATGGGTACCCAACGAACGGGTTCATTTAATTTTTCGAATTTTGAACCTTAGAAAAAATATTATTTCCATCATTTGAACTCGTTCTTCGCCTGTGATCACTCTGCGTTGCCTTGAAAAAAAACGAATCACCTTGCGTTATCATCATCTCTGACTTCATCACTGAAAAAAAATGCTTGCCTCGAAAAATTTTCATCAACTTGAAGCTCCAGGCGTATTTTCCAAGGAAAAATAAATTTGCCTTAGGAAATATTTTAAAATCTTCTTGCACTTTTGAAATCTTGCCTTAGAAAAAAAAAATTTGTTGATCGCCAGTGGAGAGGGATTTTCACTTAGAAAATTTTATATTCATCAAGCACGCCTTACTTCATTTTATCTTTATCCCGTATCACTTCACACTTGAAAAATATTCATTTAAAAGCCCAACGCCTAGGCCAATTTTCAACACTTAGAAAATATTTTATTTCCTCCCCTGAGCGCTTAGCATACTTCATTTTATTCTTCAACGCCTTGAAATGCCTTTGAAAAATTTTCCAACACCTTATAACTCCCTTGCTCTAGGCGCACACTTTACCTAGCATTTCATTCCACACCTTCAAATATTTTCCAACGCCTAGCATATCACCCTCAACGCCTTCAAATATTTTCTAACACTTATAACCTTGGGCGCACATCACACCTTAAGAGGGAATTTAAAAAAAATCACGCCCACCACCTTTCCTTTGCCACCTTGGCGCATATCATACTTACCTTGGGCGCATTTACACATGAAGAGGGATGACGCCTAGCCTTTTACCATCTTTCACCATGTCTTGGTAACATTTTCGCCCTGTTTACCATTTGTATTTACCACTTACACTTCAAGCTTGGGCGCATTTCCTTGTAGGAGGAGGACGAACTTGCTTATACCTTCAGGTGACTTTTCAACTTCCGTTTTTTGTCCTGACTTGCATGATTTGGGCGCATTTTGATGAGAGAGAAGGATGGGCGCATTTTGCATGTGATGAAGGATAGAAACTTTGACTTTGTGTTGACCCCCTTGCAACCTTGGGCGCATTTCACCCCTGCTGGTGGATGAACACTCCAACATCCTTGGGTGACTCTTCACCTTCCACGTTTTGTCTTGACATGGCCCAGTTTGGGCGCATTTTGGCCTTGGAGAAGGATGAAAATGTTTGACCTTGTTGACTTTCCTTCACCTTGGGCGCATTTTGCCTTGCTTGCAGGATGGGCGCATTTTGACCCCTGAGGCGGATTTCTCATACTTAGAATTTTTTCAACCTTTCCCTCTTTCACCTTGGGCGCATTTGGACCCCTGGACAGGATGAAATTTCGTTGACTTTCTGTTTGACTTCTTGTGCCTTGGGCGCATTTTGCCCTGTGTGGTGGATGAACTTGCATCTTGAAAAATTTTCTACGCCCCTAGCTGAGATGGGCGCATTCTGCATGCCTGCCAGACGAAGTTCCAGACTTAGACAAAATTTTCATCATCTTCGCCAGCCTACGTGCCCTGCTATTTATAGTAAGTCCTCTGAATTTGGACTTCTGAAGCTCGGAATGGCCTGAAATTTTAAACATAACATCCTCCCGACTTTATCAACTTGTCGGCACTGCCACTTTCGATCACCCTGCTATTTTTAGCCTGTTTCTGAGGGTGGCTTACTAAAAATAGTAAGCTCTTGATTCTGATAGCTCCCAAGCTCCGATCGACGTGAAATTTTGATGAGGCGCTCCTCACCACGTGACCTTTATCATTACATCGCCATGCACTGATTTGCATTATTTTTAGCATCGCTTCAATTTGACTACTATAAATAGTAAGTGTCTGCTTTGACCTGAAATTCTTACCTGCTATACGAAGAACGATCGCGATGGTTTACACGGCTAAGATTTTGACTTTGATGCCTATTTTTAGGGCCCCAAAGCCGAAACCCTAATTTGCACCGCGATGACAAAAAGATCTCCGCTTTGCTCTCGCTGCGAATCGCGATCACCGTGATCCCGAATCACTGAAGCTTACCGGCCGACACACCTCGCTAAAAAATAGCAAGTTCCTTAATCGAAAGGAGAATCCTTGTTTGCATGTCACACTATCGCTGGGCTCAAAACCCATCAGAATCACCCGACATGCAAAGAAAAGCTCATTACATGCAAACCTCCTCTAAAAATAGCTCCTGGCGTCAATCCTCGAAGTGGTCATCTCGGACTTTGCATGTTACATCGCTATGTAAGGTCTTGAAAACCCGTAAGGAATATCCGTACATGCAAAGAAAAACTCTTGACCGACTCCCCGGAATTTGCCCCTGAAGTTTCCGGGACCGCTTAAAATAAGCGTTATCCAATTTGCTCAAATGGCATGCACCGGGATGTAATTCACGCCGCGGTGATGATCTAATCAAATGTCAAGCAAATCGTCTGACTGCAGACTTACTAAAAATAGTAAGTACCTCAGAATTTGATGAAAACTGGCTGGAAGCCTGCTGGATGTCTACCGACAACATTGCTAAGTTCAATTTTCAATTTACTGGCCCTACTCGACCTTGACTTGACCAAAAAAATGATAAAACCCTAATTTTAGAATTGGCCAATATCTTCACATTTAAGCTCAATGACGACACAACCCCCCGGAAAGACAGACACCAGAAAAGAGACAGAGCGAGAGAGCGAGGAAAAACCCAAGCCAAAAGACCGGAACGGAGCAAAAATAAGGGGGTCCCCATCTGAATGGGGCGATGTGTGAAAAGGTCACAACAAGTCTATGACTCAGATCCTAGCAAAGCTAAGTACCTGATAAATAGTCAATGGTTGAAAGAACCTAGGCACACTATCTCAAGATGGCCGAAGGGACTTCCGCGAAGTGACTTCAAGGAAGATGTCAAGGACATGATCACACTTTTGAGCAGAGTGAAGGGATTGCCTGAATCATCCCATTTTCATGAGTGGATGTATGAAACATCCGAATCATAAGAAGACCGATTTGGGCAAATAAATCAGTGATGAAATACATGAATAGCTGATCAATGTGCCAACCACCTTGAAGTTCTACATGACTTCTTACCTGGTGTATGCTGCAGCCGTGATGAGGCAATTTCCGAGTCTATCTACAAAAGGGAGCCGACACACCGTACCTGTGTACAAATTTTTCTATCAACTAGAGTTGAAGGAAAGCCTTCACCATTTCAGGAGGGTTACTGATGCTTTCTTCGTGCCTCTGCTTTTCAACTTTGACCCAACTCTCGAGAAGAAGAGAGTATCTGATGAGGCCTACAAAGTGGTAAGTAAAGTCGGATGTATATTCCTACAATTCCCAACTTTTACTTACCTAGGAGTAGGGTGCTACACTGGGTGCCCTTACATGTTGCCCAGATACCCCTCGGACAAGTGGATTCTCATGGAGTTGTGCAGACAGCTGATTTCAATTCACAAAGAACGGATGAAGATTCACAAGCCGGGATTCAAGTTCCCATTGACAATCGGTAGGTATACCATCAAAAGTGTACAAAAAGCCAAGTCGGTCTATGCAGAAATGCAGGTCATGACAATCAGGGCCTATAGATACAGATTTGATTTTGACTACCAAAATGTGAAGAAGTTGAAAAAGGGTCATCAACACAAGTACCGCTTTGAGGACATCTGGGCTGATTGTAGAGACGAAGAGGCCATCCGTAAGATGGATTTTTGCAGGCTAACTGTACAACAGATCAAGGATCTTGGTGTTGCTGACCTACCAGAGGATTTCACAGATCCTGGTGACATCATGAACGTTGCCTACGATGAACAA
Source organism: Sequoia sempervirens (assembly GCA_007258455.2). NCBI lineage: Eukaryota > Viridiplantae > Streptophyta > Pinopsida > Cupressales > Cupressaceae > Sequoia > Sequoia sempervirens. The sequence goes on along the minus strand of VDFB02210445.1, from coordinate 7,258 downwards.
TAAATCTCCAAGAGACCCTTACCTACAATTCAATGGTCCAGAAAGGAAAGCGTTTCCATCAGGGAGGTTGGCACCAATATTGCCTAACATTGCAGAGTGGTTACACAAGCATGGCTTTGAGATGAAAACTTTCAGAACAAATTCTGAGGGAGAAGAATCCGGAGCAGAAGCCAGCCGACAACAAGAAACCCACATGAAAGATAAACCTGCGGCCATTCCCACTTCTTTGCGAAGAGGCCCTAGGATTAAGTTTACGGTCGACAAAAAGGATACACAGGCCGTCCCAGAAGGAGAAACAACGGAATCTACACCATCTCACTCCAAAGGAAAAGGGGCTGTCTCTGAAGAGATAGATTCCGATGAAGAGGAAAATTCAAGTGATCAATCCGCTGAAGATGAAGATTCAAAAGAAGCAGACTCTAATGAGGAAGAAGATTCTGAAGGTGAACAAGAGTCTGAAGGTGATCAAGAAGGTGAGCCAGAGTTAGAAGAGCCAGAGGGTGATCAATGGGAATGTTACAGAATCGATGTTGTTCTATATTAATCAAGAGGAACAAGAGTTCCTTATATAGATCACAAGAGACGATGTTTCTAAAAGAAACAATTGTTAAGTTAGAAAAAGCAATGACGAGATGACCATTACAACATAAATAGAAAGATATTATTCTAATACCCTCCCTTAATGGTCATCATTCTAACTACCCAAAGATAACAGAGAAGGGTGCCCCCTTCGTCTCAGAACGCTGCTGCAACAAAAGACAAGACCTTGCCACTGACTCTGCCACTTGAGATGAGTCTGCCACCAACCCTCCCAGAAAATTTAGAACTTCTGGAAATAACATCACCAACCGTCCAACATGAAGTTGGACAACTGTCCCTCCCTGTAACTAGAGACATACCGAGAACAACTGCTACGATTTTGAGGAAAAATCGGCAAACCCTCCAATCTTCTGCAAATGAGCATGACGCCCCAGAACAGACTGCAAGAAGCCAGATGTGCAGATGTTCGCCCCAACTGCGACCAAAAAACTGACTGCACCAAACCACGATTTTTGAGGAAAAAATCGCCAAACCCAAGATTACAAATCATTGTTTTTTCGGAAAAAAATGGTAAAAACTAGAGAGCCCTCCCGAATGACAGAAACCCTGACAAGGGTATACAGGAGAAAAACTCTTAATTTTTGAGGACAAAATTATAAACCCTCCCGGAACCCAGAAGACATATTTTTTTTTAATTTTTATGGGACAAAAAAATATTTAAAAAGCCAGAACATTGATTGTCGGCTTCAAAAACAAAGGGTTTGGAACCCTAGCCACCAGATCAAAGTTGCAAAAAAACCGAGGCACGAAAAACGAAGCACCCAAAAAAATCGGAGACTGACCCAGTTGAGATCTCGAAAAACCCACCAAGAATCTGCAATCAATTTTTTTTTTTTCGACTTGATCTAAAGGGTCAAAACCCTAGCCGAAAGTGCTGGAACCCTAGGCGCCTAGAAACATGCAAAAAAATTCTGGAAAGTGCGGCCAGAATGCAGATCCAAATCGCGTCATCAAAAAAATGACGAAATGCATTCAAAGAACTCCAAAAATCGTGAGAAAGACATGATTTACAGGCGCTAGTCTCCTTTACAAAGGCACGAACAGGGCTTTCATGTTGCGCGGGCTTCAACAAACCAGAACAGTGGCGCGAGGAAGATGAAAATGACTCCCATTAGAGACAAAACAAGGTCGTGTGGGCTTCAACACAAACTGCGACACCCAAAGATTTTAGAAGACGCCAAGATACAAGCAGAGACGCATCTATTCTTCCGTCGCGAAACGCATGCAAAATCCGTCGAAAAATGCAACAATGAACAGTTGCAGGTTGGAGAACAATCACGAGCACACCAAAAGCCAACACGGGTAGAGAGACAAGAGACGGAGAATGAGAAAGAGTTATTAAAAAACACGGAGATGAACCCGCGTTTTTCAGAAAACGAAAACCCTTCTCAAGTCTCACGATTTCTGAAGAATGCCAAGACCCAAAAATCGACCTTTAGCCTAGACTTGCATCAGATACTGATCGCTTCAAATCACGAAAATCTCAGATCAAAGAGCCCTCAAATTTTTCCTAAATAGCCATGAGAAATTTCGAATTTTTTTTTCCGAAATTTAGCTCACAAAAAATCTTCAAAAAAATTTCTTGAGAAGATTTTATTAAATTTTTAATTCAAGAACTGAATAAATCTTAAAAGATTTTTATGAATTAAAAATTCAATTTTGAGCATGCTGGATCTGATACCATGTTACAGAATCGATGTTGTTCTATATTAATCAAGAGGAACGAGAGTTCCTTATATAGATTACAAGAGACGATGTTTCTAAAAGAAACAATCGTTAAGTTAGAAAAAGCAATGACGAGATGACCATTACAACATAAATAGAAAGATATTATTCTAATAGGGAACTCGGGCATGATGAAGAACAAACTATGTCTCCACCTGAGAATGTAGTTGAAGAACTTCCCCATCGCCTGTAACTTCAAACGTTCCTATCTGTGATGTCCCCAATTTCGTGAGCATCAGAGTTCGGTGGATTTAGCCTATTACTGGCCCTCGTAGGCTAATATGTCTGGTAAGAGGGTCCTAGTGGCAGTTGGACGGGGTTGGTGATGGCACTTTCCATCAGTTCAGTTTCGGTTTCTGGTTCTAGGCTTTTCAGATGATTATTTAGCTCAGTTTGGAGTACTTACTATTTATAGTAAGTTACTTTGCAGGGTTATTATTTTTATTCTGGTGCTTGGTCACATGGAACTGATAGAGTTAACTCCTGCTTCAGATAGCTCATTAAACGGACAATTATTCCAGGAGTTAAAGTGACTAAGGATTTATTTAAATATTTAAATGTTATTATAAAGTTATAATGTAACTTTATAATAATAAAGTCACTTTAATTTTATAAAGTGCGATAAGTGAATAATTTAAAGTGGGAATATATCTTTTATCCCACATTGGCAAGGAAAGTGTTTAAGCTCTCAGAAGAAAGGTATAAAAAGATATTAAGGGCTCATTCTTGAGGATCCAGGATTTGATACTTGTTTATGATTTCTCTTTGGCGTTTGGAGAAGGGAGTCCTAGGGTTTCTGCCAGCGTATCGACATTGGAGAGCGTAACTGCTTCATTACAACAGTATGCTGAGGTTGTGAAATATCAGCTGAAGGTGCTTAACTGTTGGCTTCATCCAGAGGTCAAGTTTGTGCATCATCAGATTTATAGGAGAATTTCAGAAATAAAAGTTTCTTCATCTTTCAATACTAGAAGATTGTATTCTTGGTATGCTCTATTGTAAAAGCTTTTCCAAAGTAGATCAATAAAATTATCTTATTGCTGCAATAGAGTTTATATATTTACATTTCCAGTATTTTATTACATGCTTGTCATTATAATTAAAAAATACACAAGAAGGGCAAATATACAAAAAATCACAAAAAAATCCAAAAACCCTCATCAGAAGTTCAAAGTTTCAGGATTGGAGAGAACTGGCGTTCTTACACTCACACACACCTCCGAATCTAAACACTCCACCACCTGTTCCTACATCACCTATTCCTACATCGGCAATACCCGTAGTGGACATTTTACCAACCCCTGCAGCATCAATCGTACTTGATACTTCTTTAGTGACAAGTATACAAACGGTTGACATTTTGTCAAGTCCTCCATCATCCATTCCCAGCCTGTCATCGCCATCCTATGATATCACTTCAGAAGTTGAGTTTAACAGATTCATGAATGAATCCATGCTTGATCAACAAACTACAGGAGCAGTTATGACAGACACTACTCCAATTGTCACAATACCAGTCATTCCTTTAGAAGTGGCGATTGTGAAATTGATTGACTTCGAAGCTGGCTCTCTATTACCACGGTTGGTACATCTCAAATACTCGAAAGAAAGCGACGTTTTGCCGAAGCTGGATGCTGAAGGCCGGCACCGAAGCAGAAAAACAAAAGGTACCTTCACGATACGACTATGCATTTCAAAGAGTTGAACCACTGGCTCGCCATGCGAGACAGTACCACCTCGAGAGTATTTCGACTGCTGGAGGACCACGGGCGATGAGTCGACGGCGAGACCTCCAGAAGCTGAGCTGAAATAAGAACGACTTTGGATGCTCGGTTCAAGGCTGAAAGCATTCAAAAATGCTGGCAGGAAGGTATTAGGCACCGCACTGTTGCGGGAACTTTAGGATCTTGGGATGCTGGCCTTTGTGGTGGTGGCACGAGGACCAGCATCGAAAGTTGAATCATTTCAAAGGGTATTGACCGCGAACTGTCAAAAAAGATTATAGAACACGGTTCTCAGATTATAGTTGCTGCGGATGAAAAAGCTATTTAGATAGCCAAGCTCAAAACAAAGCTTGATAAGGAGGAGAATGTACTTTCCAAAGAGTGCAGAGAAATGGAAAAATGCCTGTTGTTGTGGTCACAAATGAAACAAGAAAAGCTCAGCAAATTGGTGGAAGCCAGGGTGATTCTCGACAAGGAGAAATACGTAGAGGTAAGAGAATCATTGAAGCATTGTATTTAGATAATCAAATCTCTTACAAAAGATCTCCACCAAGTACAAGAAGATGCCGAAGGGCATCACGCTATTCTTGAAAGAGGAATCAAGGAGTTACTAGGGCAGCTCCTTGAAGAGAATCGTATCTTCTTGCCGGCCACAGAACTATCCCAGATCTTCAAAGAAGCCATCATGAAGCTAGTAGAGAGTGCAGACTTTTCAGCAGCCTCTCTGGATGTTATTTGTGATACAAGGCTTAATCTTGACAACCTCAAGACACATCTTGATAGGTGCAAAAAGGTTCACTCATCCACCATGAGATCGATCATGAGGATTCACACCATTGTGGATTACATCGTTGGTCCGGATGAGAAGTTTATGCGGGAGACCAGGAAGTAGTATGAAGACTTCTGCGCCCAAGCAAGGAACCATGAAGATTCCTGATCTCTAGTGTTGAACTTTTTGATGCTTTCCTTTACACATCTTGTAAATAGTTTCTGACATCTTAAATGTCTTTTCTCGAAATGTAATTACACTGAAAATCTGAGATGTAATTTCTTGAAGACAAATTACATTTTGACTTTAGTCAAAGTTAGGTGAACACCCTGAAAATTCAACTGCCTAAACCCTAACTACTCAACTGGCATGTCCTATTTTGCTCATCCCATCTCACTTTTGTAAAATATGGGGATTTCTATTAAAAGTGACCTTTAGTAATTGCAATGAAGTGTTGCCCTTTTTGAAGCGAAATTGTGAAACTTTTGTTCATGCTTTGTGAATGAAACTTGATCAATAAAGAAGACAATTGCAAACTAGACTTTGTGTTGGATTCAATATCTTATGAATTGATCTTATTTGGTGGTGATTAGTGGATTATATTTGAAGGGCTTCAAGTAATTTATGTAAACTTTGTGTTACATTCCTTATTTGGATTTAAGTTTATGTTTGGATACTTTTGTTGAATGATCTACAAGACTTTGCACTTGTAATTGTTCATGCTGTTCGAGGAATTGCTGCGTCTAAGAAGACTTTGTGCTTCTAATGCAACAAATGATACGTCTCTCACAGATCCATCGTTGAAAAAGCTATGGAATGACTTTGTGCCTTTGTGAGCTTTCCCTTTTCTTTTACTTGTTTATTATTAATCACATCTGGTATCTCTACACTTTGCTTTGACAAGATAGACATATTGGCATTACCGCTCATTGTTAGTTTAGAGTTATTGTGAATTTAGAACTTCCAACAGTGAAGCATTGTAAAACATCTTCTCTGAAAAAAGAGAGAAGCATGAATGCGACACACACCCCCCATTTCGTAAGTATAGTGTACATTGTGTAAATACTTTAATTAGTTTTACTATAGCTTCTATTAGCAGTAAGAAGGGTGCTTCCCCTTTCTGAGAGGAGAGATTTTATCTCACATAGCTGTGGCTGAAGTTCTAGTTGTGTAATCTATTGAAAAGAGGATTACATAATTTTCACCCAACACTAAGTAGACAAGGGGGTTGCCTATCCGCCCTTGGGATTAGAAGTAGGAAAGACTCCAGGCACCCTATTGAGGTTTCATCTCCAATCTTCCCAAATGGTTGATTATTGAGGGGATAATAATTTAGAATCAATATTGTTAGTTACTCATCTAGATCAATATATATGTCAAATAATGTAGTGGATGTGCAAACGATACAAATGATCAATTAATTATGTAACGAATCATTGGCTAACATTATTGCAGGGTTAAACCAGAGTCTATTGGAAGTTATAATTTAATAAAATATTAAAATATATCTCTTACTTGGAAATTGTGATTTTAGGGCAAAATCTAAGTATGTCCAAATAGGGGACATTACATGAGATTTTCTGTTACCCCATGACTGCCCTCATAGCAGGTGTACAGGACACTGGGGATGAAGATGAATCCTTTCATTCCTCTTACACCAAAACATTGAACTACAATCTCAAGAACATACCATCCAGTTGTTTCACTCTGCAAATCTTACCCATCACGTATTTACCCTCACTTCCCTTTTCCTCCATTAAGGTTTATGGTAAAAGATGTGAAACAAGGTAGGAAAAAGATGAAATACATTCACAAAGTTAAGAACAATAAGAACTATGCTAAAAACAGGTTTCAGCAAAAGAAGAGTATACCAACCATAAAGGCTTCACAATTAATAGGAACCTAAGTACACAAATACTAACAAAGATCTCTCACATAGTTGGATCAATAAAATGTTAGGCTGTTTCAAGAAGGATGAAATCTCATTCACACAATAAAACTGTGGTTGCACACGTGGAAGTGTTGGATTTTCTTCCAATACAACTTGAGTAGTCTTAAATTCATTTCCCTACTCACAAACCATATTTCTTACTGCAACAAGGAGACGGAGAAAACAGATTATATGCAAAAGAACAAAGACTATTATATGGCTGCACCCATGGGTCAAGTTACAAAATTTGGACCATAAAAGTTGTGGACATAGGCACCCATAATGATTTCACAACTTCTCATAAATAGAATCAGGGATGACAGGACCAATCATGACATCCAAATAAATAATTGCATAAATTTCACATCAGCAGAACCAGAACGTAAAATATCACTTAAACAGAAAGAGGAGACAATGATCCAAGCTTGATCAAAAGTCAGATTTACAAATTCACCCTGGCTACTGCCAAGACATAATACTAAAGGTTCTCTACTGACAAAGCATACTTCC
>VDFB02210441.1:0-27175 GCA_007258455.2 Sequoia sempervirens | reverse complement strand
TGGAGTCCTTAGCAACAAGGCAATGAACTATTTGGAAAAAATGCTTTGAGTAGACATGTATCAAAATGTGGTAGGTATAGACAAGGCAATGGTGTTTGAAAAAAATGCCTCAAAGAAATGTGGTCTCATAGAATGCCATGACAATCAAATGCAATTGGGAGCTACTCCTAGTTGTGGTTATGCAATGTGAGATTAATTGCATAACTACTTGGAATGACTTATTAAAAACTATATTGTAATTGAAATTTTGTCATCTATGTATCTAGTTATTAGTTATTTAATGTGAAGCCATGCTTTGGGTTTCAAATATGTACAATGCAAATGTAATCAATGATATGAATATAAACTACAAAAATCTATTTTTGCACAATTTATTAGTTAAACTCTTTATTTTATTTGCTCTCTATATCTCTATGCTATGGAAATCCTTTGAATTATTTAAAAAAAAAAAATTATCTCTTGTTCTACCTTTTTTTACCTTTTTTTTTCAATCTGATTTTTTTCCCATTTTTTCTAGACTTTTTCCCAATTTTTTCAAAAAATCTTATACTTTTGGTTTGCCAATTTTTTCCCCAAAAGATTTTTGCTGCTATGGTATAAACATATATCTTTTTGTAATATCAAGGATACTTTTTGAAACTTCCATGCATTGCTAATCTAAAAGGAAAAGTTTTTTGCCTAATCTGTATGCATCCATGCTTTGACATTGTCAAAAAGAGCAAATATGGACACCATCGATAAAAAGATTTGTATTAACCAAATAGCCATGTACACATAAATTAATATATGTTGATATAATTATAAAATATAGTTACAAAATATCCATATAGGCTTACGAGAATGTCATATAAGCATACAATGTCAAATATATCCAATACAAGATATGTACAAAATTGCCATGTCTAGGCATACAACAAAGGGCTCTGGAATCAAAATTTATTTCTCTCCATGCTATGGAAGTAAATTCTTTCCCTTTGTTTGGTAATCTGATGGCAATAATTCCTTCACTCATTTCTGTTGTGCTCGAGAAGTTCTCCTGCTGCTCCTCCTACAGTTTAGCTCCTAGTGAAGTTTTAACTGTTACAATAAGAAGTAAAGACATTAATATATAGAAATTACATTATAAGAAATGATATATTTAACAAAATAATCACTTTTGGCCATCTCATGATCACTCTCCATGATGGAAATATTTGCATGCCAATGCTCAGGTGTGCTCAAGCCTTGTATAAACCATCCAAATAGGAATTAAACTGTGAATCAATAACTAACATCTATAACAACAAATTTAAATTGAAATTTAGTAATTTGCCTCATACCTCCTCTATCAAAGCCATAGAGGATTGTATAGCGGATGAAACACCAATATCCATTTCCCTTGTAACATTTGGAGGTGTTTCCACAACCAACATCTAAAAATAAAACAACAAATTATTCAATCACAAAAAAGTTACAATAGCGATCCACATCATGACTTATAATGTATGAGATCTAATGAACAAAATTTTGAGTACAAGTATTAAACTATATATTTCTGGTAGGCCTTGGTAGTTTGATAGGAAGATCAAGCATGATGGGGATGAGAACACATACTCCATTGTGAAGGATGGGAAGATTTACAACCTTTCACTTCTCCTAGAAGAAGACAAGGCAAAGCATGAAGGTCATAGTGTTTTGATGGTGGGTGAGAAGGAGTTCATGAAGACCTTGAAGGAAGGAGGAGGAAGAGGATTCTTCCTAATTATGAAGCCAAAAAGTGAAGTAGATCTACCCATAAAGAAGAAGGAAGATGCACCAAAGGAAGTCCAAGAGTTGTTGGAAAGGTACAAGGACATAACAGTGAATGAATTACCTAGTTCCCTACCTCCCATTAGGGATATAAGCCACCATATTGATCTGATTCCAAGCGCTGCATTTCCTAATAAGGCTGCATACAAGATGACGCCTGCTCAAAATGAGGAGATTGCAAGACAAGTGCAAGAGTTTATGGATAAAGGGCTAGTGAGGAAGAGTTTGAGCCCATGTGTTGTTCCTACTATCCTAGCACCAAGGAAGGATGGGAATTGGATGCTTTGCATTGATTCAAGAGCCATTAATAGGATCACAATCAGATATAGGTTCTCGATGCCAAGAATGGAGGACCTCATTAATTTTCTATTAGGAGCATCTTACTTTTCCAAGATTGATCTAAAGAGCAGGTACCATCAGATAAGGATCAGAGAGGGGGATGAATGGAAGACAACTTTTAAGACTAATGTAGTTCTCTATGAGTGGTTGGTGATTCCCTTTGGGTTATCAAATTCCCCTAGTACATTTATGCGCCTTATGAATGAGGTATTGAGACCTTTCATTGGAAAGTTTGTTGTAGTTTATTTAGATGACATCCTTGTGTTTAGCAGGTCTAAAGAAGAAAATTTGAAGCACCTTGGCATGGTACTAAGGAGGTACAAGAGGAGAATTTGTTGATCAACATGGAAAAGTGTGAATTCATGAAGGAAGAACTAGTCTACCTTGGTTTTATCATCTCCAAGGGAAGTTTGAAGATGGATCCTTCAAAGGTGGATGCTATTCTTACTTGGCCAACACCAAAATCCATGGGAGATGTGAGAAGCTTCCATAGACTTGCAAGCTTTTATAGAAAGTTCATCAAGAAGTTTAGCCAAATTTGTGCACCAATCTTGGACACCATCAAAGGAGGTAACAAAGGTAAATTTTCTTGGACCAATGAGGTTGATAAAGTGTTTGAATATCTGAAAATGAGAGTAGCACAACAGCCTATACTTGTGCTCCCTGATTTTGATAAAGTTTTTACCATTGAGTGTGATGCTAGCAATCAAGCAATAGGGGTTGTTTTGAGCCAAGAAGGCAGACCAGTTGAATTTTATAGTGAGAGGCTGAATGAAGAAAAGAGGAAGTATTCTTCCTATGATTTGGAATTGTATGCTATGGTCCAAGCCCTCAAAAATTGGAGGCACTACTTGTTACCTAAAGAATTTGTTGTTTATACTGATAATCATGCCTTGAGTTTTTTGAATGCATAGGCATAGGATAAACTCAGTCATAGGCACATGAAGTGGGTAGAGTCTTTGCAAGCCTATACTTTCACAATAAAGCATAAGAAGGGCCAAGAAAATAAGGTGGAAGATGCTCTCAGTAGAAGGGCACTTGTAGTGCAAGAGATCCAACTCCAAAGCATGGGGGTTGAAGCATTGAAGGATATGTATCATGAAGATTTAGATTTCAAGGAGGTATACAATGTTTGTGAGCAGCATTTGAATTCTTTTCATGGTGAATTCTCTGATTTTTTATTGCAAAATGGTTTGCTCTTCAAAGGAAGCCAATTGTGTGTGCATAAATGCTCAATGAGGGAGAATATCATAAAGGACAAACATAGTGGGAGTCTTGGAGGTCACTTTGGCCTTGACAAGACCTTGGAACAAGTTAGGAGATTTTACTATTGGCCAAAGTTGCAAGTGGATGTGAGAAGGTATGTGGAAGGTTGCACAATATGTCAAAGAGAAAAGGGAACTTCATCAAATGCAGGACTCTATCAGCCACTTCCCATTCCCAATAGGCCTTGGGAGTGTGTAAGTATGGACTTTGTCTTGGGGTTTCCTAGAACCCATAAAAGTTTTGATAGTATCTTTGTGGTAGTTGATAGATTTAGTAAGATGGCACATTTTCTTCCTTGCAAATGCACCAATGATGCATCTCATATAGCAGGTCTTTTCTTTAAGGAGGTTGTTAGGATACATGGACTACCTTTAAGCATTGTTTATGACAGGGATTCTAAATTCATTGATCACTTTTGGAGGACCTTGTGGAAGAAACTTAAGGAAAAAATTTGTCCTTTAGTTCAGCATACCATCCACAAACGGATGGACAAACTGAAGTGGTGAATAGATCATTGGGAAACCTCTTAAGATGCCTTACCAAGGAGCATGGACAAGCTTGGGATCTAATTTTACCTCGGGCTGAATTTGCATATAATGACTCCATGAATAGGAGCATTGGTAGAATCCCTTTTGAAGTAGTCTATGGCATGCACCCTAGAGGGGTCTATGAACTAAGAGATCTATAAGGAGTTGCTAGGAGAAGCTCTCAAGGTGAGGAATTTGTTGTTACAATCAGGGATATTCATCAACAAGTGAAGGAAACCCTTCAAAAGAATGTTGAGAAGTATAAGGAAAAGGCAGATTTAAAGAAGATGAATGTCCAATTCAAGGTTGGAGACTTGGTGATGGCACACTTGAAGAAAGAGAGATTTCCAAAAATAAAGTATACAAAACTCATGATGAAGAAGATAGGACCTTGCAATGTGGTCTACAAGTTTGGCCAAAATGCTTATGAAATAGAGCTACCTCTTGGGGTGGCAATCTCTCCTATCTTCAACATTTCTGACTTGTATCCTTTCAAAGCTTTTGTGAATGCAGGTGATGGAGCAAGTACAACAACAATGGAGGATGAAGATTGGGTGAAGGAACTACCCCCCAACCAACCTATGACTCTTGAATGCATCCTAGACACCAAGGAGACAAAGAAGACTAGAAGGAAGGTTTAAAGGGAATACCTGGTCAAATGGAAAGGTCTACCTAAAGAGGATGCAACATGGATGTCAGAAAATGATATTAAACAACATGGAACTATTGTAGAAGACCTGATCTCAAAGAGGACTTGAGATCTTTTTCTTGCTTGGGAGTATGGTGTAGGAGCACCCATGGGTCTAAGGGACCTAGAATAATTTGTAATATTTTGTTTCTTGGTTTATGGATGGAATAAGGTCTTATGGACCATTTCAATGCTTTGTAGTAGGTCTTCTAGGTTTTTGGTTGAGATTTTGGTCTTGGTGACCAACTTCTTTGTACAACAAGGTCTCCATCCTCCTTTGTAAGTCTAGTGCATCTTGGAAAAATAAGGAAAAAGGATTCCTTGCTGTATCTAGACACTTTAGGGGAGTCACCTTAATTTTTGACAAGGTTTTAAATGCTTTTGACACATTTTGGAAGGCTCTTTTTGGTCGAGTTGGTAGAAGTTGTTCACATTGCCTTAACTAGGCAATTAGAAGTCAAAGCATGAGATTAGTTGTTTTCCAAAGTCTCTCTTTTCAAAAGATAGTTGCAAGAAGTTTGAGGGAGTTTTTAAGACTTAAAATATGCCTCTCTTGGTTGAGGCAAGGTTGATGTTGATGTTTTGAAGAAGTTTCAATAAGAATTTTGTTGTTTTTCCTGTGTTTTTCTGATGAATTTGTTGATCTCATACTTGGTACGGATTATATGTTTACTTTCATGCTCCAAGCCCATAATGGTTGGATAGGTAATTGAATAAGCTTTCCTTTGGAATTGGAATGGTGATATTTCATTGAGTATCAAGGGAGATATTCCAATTTCTTTATCGGGTGGTCTGAAAACCCTTAAAATCAGGGTTTTGGGTGAAAAATGTATATTTCTTCCATTCCGACGTAAAATTTCTAAATATCATTGGGATGGAAGATATCAGGCTGTAATATCATTTACTCAATGTTTTGGAGAATGGCAGGCTCATTGTTGGAAGTTGTGCATGAATTTTGGCTTGACATTTCTATGTGGCAAGCAAAATTGACAAGCAAAAAAAATGAGTTTTTTCTTGATTTTGAAGAATCTGTTTAAGAGGCACTTAAGAATGGTGGAAACAGGTGTGGAGAACCTAAAGGAGTCTGAATTTTCTCTTTGGGGTGAAGGGGAGAGCCTAGATAGTCAAGACCTAGGTGTAGGTCATGAATTAGGCCTTTTGGAGCAGTAGTAGAAAGGGCCATTGTGAATGATGTTTTGACAGTCAAGAGGAAGGGTTTTGGAACCTTGTAGGGGTCCATCTTAGGGGTCTGAATCCATAGGTTTGGTTTCTTAATAGTCTTCCTTGTGTTTTTTATTCTAACTGTCCTACCGGGAAATGGTTGCAAGCCTTAAGAGAGAGTGAGGTCTAAGTCACCATAGCGATGGGTGTTTGTTGAAACCTAAATGCTAGAGGGTTGTTAAACCTTGTTTTGACTTAATGAGACATGATCCAAATTTTTTCAAGCTTTGTGAGTGGTCTAAGTTGTGAACCCTAGGTGTGTGGGGTTGATCTCTTAAAGAATAGTGGAGTTTAGGACTCATGAGAGTATTTGAGAGAAGCATTCAGTGGAGTGACTTTTCCATTTGTGATTGTGAGTTTTCCTTCCCTGCCACTCTGCATCATTTATAAAGCTTATGCAAGATATTTCCATGGTGTTTGTGGTGGTGGTAGGAGTATTTAAGGTTTGTAAGTACCTTATGCAATAAACCCTCCTTTATAGGGCTTGATTTTTGCATAGAATAAGCTTAGTCAATAAACATGATGTGAGTAATCTCTTGGAAGTTAGATGAAATGATTGAGGTGTAAATGGTTGATTGTAGTATCTTGGTCTTGAGGAACTAGTTGGTAAAAGTGAAAATATGGTGAGTTGTTTAAGGAATTGAAAGATTCAGAGCTCTTTATTAGGTTTTTGCTTTGAATTCATATAAATTGATGATGACAAAGGTGTGTTATGATATGATGGATATAGGTTGTAACATGAAAGATAGGTTTTTGGTTATTTTTCCTAGGTAAAGCAAATTGAGTGGACAGGTGCCTTGATGAATGATGAAATATTGGATTGTTTAGTGACTCTAATTAGGTTTCTTATGCACGGATCAGTCATTTTTGTTGATAAATAAGATGTTTGAAGCTTTAGGATGATAAGAAGAAGTATTGAAATGAGTTGGCTTGTTGTTGCCTTGTGGTTTGCAAATGAAACAATGTAATTTTTGATGAAAAGAGAGAAATTTTAGTTTCTTATTCAATTTGATCTTCTCCGATTCAATTGGGTCAGATGTTGGTGCAGGAGCACCTAGGTCATCAAATACTTTTCAATTTTGCAAAAGGGATGAGTGTTCAAATTTGTATTTAGTCAATCACAAAATGTCATGGAAAAATGATGTAAAGCATGTTCAAGGTCATATGAGTTCTTATTTGAATGTATTTAAGGTTATGGATAAGTTTTAGGTGGTCAAAGTGGGAAAATGCAAACAATCCAATAATGTAATATTGTTAAAAGTTGTTAAATTGACAAAAACAAGGAAATTATGCATATTAAGGGTTAAAAGGGGTAGTTTCAACAGATGGAAAGCAGTTATGGAAAAGGAAATATCTTTAAAAGGCATGTAAAGGCAAGAAAAAGAAGAAGTTTGTGTTCTTGTAATTAGATTTTGAAATAAAAATTCCCTATTTCTAAGTTTGCAACATTACTCTAGATTTTTTTTTTTCTTGTGTTGGTAATTTAGGAACACCCAAAGTTAAATCATAGTGTGAATACATGTAAAGAGGAGTTAGTTTCCAATTTCAAGAGTTGGACTTGGTTAGTTTTAGGAAACAAAAGAATAAGAGACAGTTTTCAGTGCCCGATAGAGTCCTTTTAGAAGCAAGTTTGAGAGTCCAATAGGGTTTTTCTTCACTACTCCACCAATGTAGATCAAGTAAATTGGTGGAGTAGGTTAATGTTAGGATGTTTTGCATGTTTTGATGATTGTAAGTGTAGGGAAAAGCAAGAATACCATGGTGGAGTTGTTGCTACACTGGAAAATAGAGGATCTTCCTACACAAAGTGATGCTACAGTCATTGGTCATGAATAAATAAAGCTTGTAGAGGCTTGGAAAAGATGTAGAAGGTCTTGGAAGACATAAAAAATCATGTTCCAGGTGGTGGCCAAAGAAATAGAGGTTTGCAAGAGTATTTTTCATAAAACCCTCCTTGATTTGTGCTTTTACACCCTATAAACGAGGGTTTATTGGATCGGAACATTTTCATGGTTTTCAATCCCTATAAATGGTGAAATATTGAGTTATAAGACATTCTTGAAGACTTTTTTGAGGTTTTGAGTGATTTGGAATGGTTTTGAAGGGGTCTCCTTTGTAAAATAGGCCTAATCTACTAGCCTTTCTTCAGAGGATAGTCTGAAATCTGATGATTTTCTTTATGTCAAACATCTAAGAAATTTGATATGTTGTGATGTGCTGGAAAGTGTTTCTAAATGTGCATTGATTTTTTTAATAAGCTTTGAGATAGGAATGTAACTACCCGATTCAATGGTTGACAGACCTACTAGAGGAATATGATATTGTTTGATCAAAACAAAGATGTTTGTTTAAACAGTGGAAAGGATGATATTGAGTGCTTGGTTACTATCAAACTAATGATATGATTGATGTTACTAAATTTGGTTAAGGTGTATAAGATAGGTTTGGTGACTTTGATGGTTGGATGGGTGAGTATTATGAAGCCTTTTGAGCAAATTAGTGATTAACCACAAGATGATAATCAAGATTCTTTTGCAGTAGGAGTTTGTAACCTATAAATAGACTACTGTAGTCAAAATATGGTGAGTACAGTGCTTGATAATGGACTGATAATAGTGAGGTATGGTTTAGTTGATTTGTTTCCTTGGTAAATAAATGAAAGGATGAATTGTTCAAGTGTCAATAATCAGGTTTATGTTGTTTTTATGGTGGTTGAGAATGATGTGAATCTAATTGATTAAGTCAAAGTTTTCTTTAATATGGTTTTTGCTTTGAATGAGTCAATTGGAATATTGATCAGTGGAATGATGAATGATGGCCTATGGAATGGCTAAGAGAATTTAAGTGGATTTTTGTTGAATGAAAAGTAGATTTCTGATGAAATTATATTTGATCTTCTCCTAATTCTATTTGGGATTGAAATCCCTTGAAGAAATGATGTTGATGGTGTTTGTTGGATGCTCTGCGTCAGATGTACCCTAATGATTGAGTGTTTTGATATGATGCTCTTCATCACTAAGCTGCCTTGTCTATGTTATTGCTTACTATTATGGTTTCATAGATTTTTTCCAAGCATCCATAGTTTGTTGTGGTGGTGCACCTTTGCAAGCACATACCTCCATGTGAAGTAATTGCATCGTGTTGCTTATGTTGACTTTCTAAACAACTATATTGTACAGTTTGAAATTTTGTCATCTATCAACATCTAGTTATTAGTTATGGAATTTGAAGTAATGCTTGAGTTTGAATGATGTGTAATGCAACGTAACCAACAATATGAATATAAACTACACAAATCTATTAAGTAGAATTCATTAGTTAAGTTCTCTTTATTCTATTACCTCTATGTACGTTTGAGTAAATCCATTGGCACTAGGAGGTGTTTTCTTGAAACCTCCAATATTAGCCTTTTCAACATCCAAAATCACATATTAAAATAGCATTTGTAAAGCAATGCTATTAACATGGAATAAATTTATAATTGTTTACTAGTTACATCACAGCATTGATAGGTGTCTTGTAGAAATAGAGTAGATTGGAGGACCGGTGTATCCGGTCTCAACCTTGTGACCTACAATTTTATTAAAATAATAAAACTAAATTAGTTAATCATGCATTTGAATCAGGAAATTTAATAGAATTAAATTCCAGTGAACATCTTGACTTTACCGTATCGATACCATATGCATAAAACAAAATATTAGTTGTGTCCTCTCCATCCCCATGGCATCAGCCTACCGTCCCTCACATTGGCAACATCTGAGGATCATGCGTACAGAAGCCTCCACGAGGTGTCAGGTGGGGTCATATGAACAAGTTGCCACAAGATTCACACACACATGGGTTGAGGCCACCACTCGAGGAGACTCCCTGGATGGCATTGTACAATGGGGCTAGTATGATGGATGGCACTCTAGTTCAAAGTGTTGATTGCCTACAATGTCTCTACGTCGGCACTCTCCTTCGCACAGAAGGCATAACAACGTGCTCACGAGGTAGCCTAGCAAGAGGTCATCTCCCTTGCCGCGGGGATTTGGTACATTACGGGCCTATCTGGCCCGATTACCTCTCCCTTGGAGACTCCCTCATATCAAAATAATTTGGGATTTGGTTCAATACAAACTCACTACATGGTTTCCTAAGAAAATATTGGGGACTTCACAATTATTGCACGGTGGGTAATCAAAGACCATATACCATCTTTCATAAAAATGGTTCTTAATCTCTTGGTGGTGGCACCAATGAATAGGAAACTTCTTTGCATCGAGGGTAAGATTTTGATTTGTTTTAGGGTTAGTGAATAGAGAACACAAATCACCTTTACTAATTTTTAAATCTTTTACTTGTTTATATTATAGTTTATCTACATAATATGCCCTAGCCCACTGCCTCCTATCTTGCCATCAAGTTATTTGTTGGGTAATTGAATCTACAATTTTTAACATTTGTTTCATTGAATTTTCTAGTGTCATTCTTTCTGCGGTTGAAGCATTTGGATCACTCAACCTACTGATAAGATCCTCAATTTGTTTTTTGTTGTTTTCAATTTCACTCCTCAAATTTTGTTGAGTGCCAGGAGGGTGTTGAGTGATTCGTGCGGGAGGTTGATTTTGTTGAGGAGGATTTTCCTATTCTTCTTGTTGAGGATTTTCAAGATTTGCAGGATTATTTGCATCTCCTACAAATTAAAAAAAATAAAATCAAATCTAACCTAAAACAAACAAAATCAACTTGAAACTAAGAAATTCAAAACAAATAGCAAACAATACTTACCTCCTACACCTCTTCGTCGTCATGGTGCCATCTTTGCAAACGAAAAGCAGCTATTGTTGATGAATTTTGTAGAATGCCTCCTCCTAGAGCGTGGTAGCAAGAGAAATGAGGGTTTTTGTACGAGGCAGGCAGAAAAATAGAAAAGAAAATGAATAGATTTCACTTTTTTTTTTTTCTTTTAAAATGACATAATGCAAGCGTGTTATAATGCGCTTGCGTTATGTCATTTTCAATATTTTTTTAAAGTTGGCCACAAAAGTGTAACCCAACTTCATGCACCCACGCACCTAGTATTCCCTTGTCTCTTGTTTCCCTTGGTGTTGTGAGCCTCTGGAAGTGGATTTACTATCATGTGTTGTTGTACCGTATTTATACATTAGAGTTATGTTAGTCTTTGTGTTGTCGTCTATCTCTTGGCTTTTGTGGTGGGACCTTAATGTTATCTCCTACGAAGGGGGTGGACCTTAGGGTTCCACATGGTTGGGTGGAATGTGCTATGCACTCCATTGGGTTCCCTCACTTGTTCGTGTTCATGATGAATGCTCTTGTTTTGAAGACTTCTACACTATCCTAGTTCATGTGGAGTATCTTCATGTATTGTATTGTTCTGCAGTTCAATTGTATCATGTATTATTCTCTGGATGTACTCTCCTCACTTGTTTATGAGGAGACATTATCGTTCTGATGTATAAATGTAATGATGTAATTATTGTAACTATATGTAAACTCTCTGTTACAATGGGAATGTAATGAATGTTGTTGACAATTTTATGATCTTTGATGTTATTATATTATTGATCATGTAATAGTTACCTCATAGTAATTGATCTTGTAAATGTGATGGTTAAACGTACTTTCTTATTGAATATGGAATCTAATTAATGTGATGACTTTCAGTTCTTGCTCGTTTAGCTTATGGGAATTAAGTAGCATAGTCACAGACATTAGAGGGCTTAAGTTAGAATTGTGTTAACTTTTCATTTGTAATTGTGTGGATATAGTATTTTTCTTAAAAATTGTCTCACTCTAGGTGTGTTAGTGTGTTGTCCTCTAAGGTTTCGTGGCGGGGTGTTACATTACCTTCCTTTGATTTGAATGTCCTTCGAATGAAGTTGCCTTCGTTTGAAGGTACTCAAGGACCTTCATTTGAAGGTATGTTGTTCCCACAAAAAAGATGTAAAAATACTTCAAATGAATGAAGAAATTTTCCAAAATAGAAAAAACGGACATTTCAGCAAAGGTCCCTTTTCATTCCTTTTCTAGAAATTTCTAGAATAGGAATAAAAAGGACCTTCGTTTTAAGGTCTTTTTTTTCATTTTTGGGAATTACCTTTGTTTGAAGGTTTTTTTACATTTTCAACCTTCGAATGAAGTTCCACCTTCAAACAAAGGTAATTTTTGGCATACCTTAGAACAAAGGTATCTTTAAGTTTTTACTTGCATCTGAGATTAAAAATTTGATGTCCCAAGTTTGGGACTCATTATTTTTGGATGACCTCTAGGGACATAATATCTCTCCAATCTAGTATAATTACATTGAAGTTCTTTTGGAATAAAATGTGTCAACTCTTTTTGAATCAACATTTTAGATAACACTTTATGATCCATCATCAAGAAGAGGAAGAATGTATGAATTAAATTACATAATTAGTTGTTCAAAAAGAGAGAGGGAAGAATAGAGTAGAGACCAAGACACCTAAAGGGACCCACTAAACAATAAAAAATAAAGAGACCCCATAAAGAATAATGCAATGGAAAGATTTAAGGCAATTTTTTTCCAAAAGAAAATTTAAGCAAAACCCTAACCAATTGGCATAAAAATCCCTAAAGAAAAAAATAGTTCACATAAAAAATTAGTAGGATATTAGCAACATCATGTTAAATTTTATATATGATAATTGGTTTTAGATCTTAATAATTTTTTTATGTGACAATTGGTTTTCTTTACAGTCTTTTGTGTTAATCAATTAGGGTTTTACTTAAATGTTATTTTGGGGAAATTTTGACTTTAGTTTTTCCCATTGCATTAATTATTTCTAGGGTCCATTTATTTATTTTTTGTTTAATGGATCTCTTTAGGTGACTTGGTGTCTAATTTTCCCTTCCCTCTCTCTCTTTAAACAAGTAGTTATGCAATCTAATCTATACATTCTTCCTATTCCTAATGATGCATCACAAGCGGTGAGTGAAACATTGATTAAAAAAGCTTACACAAATTTTCTAGAAGAAATTATATGTGAGGTATTATAAAGTTTCTTATTAAATTCTAGGCCTTCTCAAAATAACCCTCCTAGGTTCCTTACATAATGTTCATACATCTTATAATAGATTGTTTTACAAGTGAAGAAGAAATACAAAGATAAATATTACTTAATGCACATAGATCTTATCTATAATTCAATATTAACCAATACAAGGTACTATTGTTTATACACACTCCCCCTCAATGGAAACCCCTTGAAGCTTAACATTATTTTGAATTAAAAAATTGATCTGCTACAAAGGTTTTGTCAAAATATATATCAATTGGTCATCAATTTGATAAAATTGAAGAGTAATATTACCAATGAAAAAATCATATGAAGTGCACATGAAATTCAATGTGCTTTGTCATTTAATATGAAACAAAGTATTTTATAAAGATCAATATAAGTAGGACTATCACATGAAAAGATGGTACTTTAAGTAATACCCATACTAAGTTCATCCAATAAGCTATTAAATCACATTAATTCTTTTATTACTTCTATTGCATTTCTATACTCCATATTTGTGAATAAAAGAGTTGTTTTCTTTCTCTTATTATCCAATGACATGGAGTAGCTAATTCATGCACATCTACTCAATGAATTGATTTATTCTTTATTAAGCAACCATTAGCAATAAGAGTTTATATTCAACTAGGGACATATTTATGAGATGATGTTGGTACTATATGTACAACTGGAAATTTCTAAGGGTTCCTATGTAAGCTAAGCATGTTAATCAAACTTACTAAACTGAAACAAAAATAATTTTAAAGAAACATATAGAATTCTCATTCACTAAATAACAAGCTACTGCTATAGGTGAAAATTATATCTAAAAATTAATGAATTTTGATTAGCTATAGCTACATGTAATAACTTATAACAATTAACAATTAAATACAAAATAAGAAACTAATTACTAATTCCAAAAATAGAGTGGAAACATACCTCGAGTGGGCCCTTTATTGGGTATCAACACTTAATTCATAGGATAATTATCTACTCAACTCTTCATGCATAATTTGATTCAATATTTCAAAAATAAGATTCACACTTGCTTGCTATTCAAAAGAGAAGATACAATTGTTTAAAGCAAGATTAATGGTGCTTCAGTTTGTAGACTTTTTTAATATATAATAAACTAACTCTAAATAGCTAGGACTCCTAAATACAACTTGTCAAATCATTCCTATCAAGTAGCAAGAGGATGTTTATATAGTATTTAGACATAAAAGGAAATTTAGAAATAAAGTCCTAATACAATTCTACTAACAAAGAGAAGAAAACTAATTTCATAGGCATACATAAATAAGTGGAAAATGTATTGATTATGAGCAAAATAGTCTACATACTTATGGTAAAGTCCCACTAGTGGTAGAGAGATTTAAATTTTCTAATGGCTCATAGCTAACTCAACTACAAGTGTCACTCCCTTTTGTTGTATATTCACGATCCTTTGACTACTAGTCATCAAATCTTGTGGCTATAGGTTAGCAAAAGTCTAGATTGATTATGATTTACTGCTTCCTTCTTACTAAATGTCAAATTAGTTTTCTACACAAGGCACTTTTTCACAATAATCAACATAATTCATCATATTTTATCAATAATCACATACATTTTCAAGTATCTATCAACTTATCAATTATTACTTCTAATCATATTAATCAAACTTACTAAATTGAAAGGGAAATCATTTTAAAGAAGCATACAAAAAATCTCATTCACTAAATAACAAACTACTGCTATAGATTTAATGCTACAAGTGAATATTATATCTACAAATTAATGTGTTTTGATTAAGGTAAAAATGGAAAGGGCCCATACACGTTACAAAACAACTAGAAAAGAAAACTTAAAAAAAAAATCTCACTAGTGGTGAGACAAGGAGAAACAACAAAAAAGATAATCCTCCCAAACAGTAAGGAGAACAACAATACTAACAAAGCTTTTGACTGAAGCAAGGAACTGAAAAAAAGTTTTGGTAAGACCAAAAACTAACAAAAAAAAATCAAGGAGGTTTGAACCCAAACTTCAACATTGGCCTCAAAGTAGGGGTTGAGCAAGATTGAAAACATCACATACTGTTAGGATCCAATGGGCTTCCAATCATATCATCAAGATTTCTCTTAATCTTGCAAGAAACACCAACCTTTTTGAAGAGGGAATGTTCAATAAAAAACTTCTCAATCCCCTTAATAGTAGAGGGGCAATTAGGCAAATTACAAGGTTGAGGACACTACGTAGTGGATTAGAGTAGCCGAGAAGATTCATACTAAAATTCTTATCCCAAACCCCAAGTTTGGAGCAAAGTTTTACATTTTTGGGCAACTCAGAACTAGGCTTAACCAAAACACAAAATCTAAAGAAAACTTTGGATCTAGATTTAGTGACATTATCTAGGGTAATAAATTGACCAACAACATTAGAAATATCTTGAATAATACCTTCATCCCAAAATACCAAAGGGAGCTCAAGAAGACACCCAAATAGGCAGCATGTTAATCTCACTAACATTAAAGCTTGCAAACCAAATTTCTAATGAAGAAAATACTTGCCAAAAAATAAGGGACAAGAAGATCAATTTTCAAACAACAAGGCTAAGGATCCTCATAAATCCCCAAAATACCATTCTTCAGCAACCCATTCTGAAGAGGACCAAGACTAGCAAGAATGGGGGTTAGCTCCAAGGAAAGAGACCCCAAAGAAGAGACCACCTCAAGAAATAAGGAAGGCACAAAAGCCTCCTCAAGCCTCACAACAATAGGGATTAGATCAAGTAAGGGCATCTACATAATAGATAGAGGTTTCAAGGAGGAAAAATATTAGACAGTAAAAAGCCCCTCTTGAGAGCTTTACAACCCATTCTGGACTAGATGGCCAAAATACTCACCATAAAACATAGAAATGGGGACTTTTTTGGGTTGATTGTTAGACATCCAACCACAAATCCATAAGTGGGACATCCTCCTCATGGTCCAACTGATCACTCCTCCCCACAAAAAGACCAAGCTCCTCACTATTATGGGCATTCAAACGGGCCTCCAAGAGAATTTCAAGGAGTATTTCTTCCTCATCAGAGCACCATGAGAACTCCTCCTCATAAACCAAGCTATAATCCACACTAGCAATGTCATATGTATCAACACCATCGCTAACACTGGAGCAATTCACCTCCACAATAAGAGAAATGGGGTAGATGGAAATAACCCACAGACCCAACTGCTTACATCATCTTCACCATCTGCACCATCGCCCTCCCCAAAACATTCGCCACCACCCTCTCTTGCTCCCGCTCCAGCTAGGATTTCCATTTTCAGTTCTTACAAATTGATGAATGTTGATCAATTATAACTATAACTTATAACAATTAACAATTAACAATCAAATGTAGACTATAGCCTATCATGGACTCAAATTGGCTCAAAGGAAAGGGTATATGAAGGTCTGGTTGGAGGCTAACTCCCTAAACATTATAAATAATTTGAAGAATGCCTCTCCTCCATCTTGGACTATTGAGGCCTTGGTCAGGGACTCTATTGAAATTATCAACTCCTTTGATAATGTTTATATCTCCCACATTTTGAGAGAGGGAAATATGCTAGCTGATTTCTTTGCTAACTTTGGTGTTAAAGATAGCAAGGAGTGGGATTTGAATGATCCCATTCCTTGTGAGGCCACAACTATAATTAATAATGAATGCTAATCTAATGTCGTTCTTTATGTACATTAAGGGGTGCATGTCCTTACTCATATGGTTGATTGTCATGAATGAGGATGTTTAAGTTATGATTTTGAGGGAAGGCTTTCACAAGTCGCAGAGTTCAAATTCATTATGGCATATATGTCCTATGGTTGGCTTCACACAGATTGTGGATGTTAGTTGCCTTAGTTTCCAAAGTCTTTTGTTGGGTATTCTTGCTTTGGGTGGTGTTTTTTTTATTTTCCTGATCTTTTTACTGTGTGCTTGGCCTTCGTTTGTTAAGTCTTTAGCGATGGGTGGGGACAAAAATCGTGTCGAGCCTAAGTCTTGTGATACTGCTAAGCAGAGGAAGGAGGTGTGGGAGATTTTAGAGAAGGGTGGATTAACTCTATATATGGAGAAACTGCATGGTAACAATACCTAGGTCATTGATTTGGTTGTTGAAGGGTGGAATGAGAGAACCTTGAATTTGGGTGGTAGGGAAATTGTGGTTGATGAAGAATTCATAGCCCAAATTACAGGCTTGGCTATTCAGGGTATGAAGGTGTTTAGAGATAAAAAAGAATCGTAGGATGTGAAGCCTATTTTCTTCAAAGGGAATGAGGTTGTTGACTTGAAATTGGTGAAGAGTGGTGGGTATTAGAGGAGTTCCTTAAAAGTTCTATGGCATGATGTTGTTGAGGAAATTATGAGGTATGTCACCTTGGAAGTCAGGTATACGACGATTAACACTTACCATTTCCTTTTGCTTAACCATTTTTGGCATAAGAAATGGGTGTCCTTTCCCTACTATTTGTTGACGTCGCTTGACTCGAGGATTAAAGATCATAGGAAAAACCCCAAAAACCATGTCCTGCATGCGGGGTTAATTCTCCTAATCTATGAACATGTCAAAGCTCATGAAGTGCAAAAAACTCTTGTGTCTCTGAAGGATATTACTACTAAACCTAGGGAGGGTTATGAGACGGAGTAGGGAGAGGAAAGGGTTAGTAAGAAACCTAAGAAGAGGAGGATTATTTTAAACAAATATTTTGAGTCTGATAGGGATGATGATGTTGATTATGTCCCTGATTCGTATGCCTCTTTTGAGGAAGGTCCCATTTCCCCTGTTCTGGTTAAGACTGGGAAAAGGAAGTTAGATGATAAGGTGGGCTATACAACATGCAGTGATGAGGTGGTGGTGAATGTTCCTTCTAAGGGGGGTAAGGAAAAAAATGATCTTTATGGGGAAGCTTCCTCTCCTCCCCTAGTGACTAGATATGTGCAGGAGCCTGAGGAGGGGAGCCAGAAGAGAAGGGTGTTGACTACTGGCCAACTCCTGGAGAAGGGTTTCCCTCTTTCCTTGGCTGGCAGTATCTATGGTGAGGCTATGTCAAGTGATGTCATTGGGCTGTAGAAACAAGATAAGGAAAGAGTTTTGGGTGTTGGACATGTGATGGGGATTAGTAAAGTGGATGCAGAAAGGATAATGAAAAGGAAGGTTGTTGCGGAAGAAATCGCTTGCTCCATTTGAAAGATGAAGACTCATGTCCCTGTTGGTAAAGGTAAGGAAATTTATGTTGAAAAGGTTCATGTTAGTTCTTCTAATGAGGACGTCACTGTGGGGAAACACATTGAGAACTTTGACAATGAGGATTGGTCTGATGTGTTGGGCTCGGCCCGTGACAATGCTAATGTGATTTAAAAAAAATTTAAGTGGTTCTTCCATGAGATTAATAGGACCAATGTTATAATTAGAGGTGTTGCTAGTGAGGTTGAGGATCCTTCTGTCCAAATCCAAATTGATAATTTAATGGATTCTCTTAATATTGTGGCTAATACTATGGCGAAGGAAACCGTTAATCTGAAATAGAATTTGGAAGGATGAATGTTATCCCTTGAGAATAAATTTGATAAGATGTGGAATGTTGTGATGAAGGGTGGAGATTCCTCTAAGGTCTTGGCTATTTTGGACTCTGCTAAGGTGATCTCCCCTATGACTACTATGAATAAGAGAAAGGAAGATGTGTCTATTGATCTGTTGGGTGTAAGTTGATGGTTGTGGATTGTGCTGGTGAGAAGGATGCTGCTAAAGGTAGTGTTTTGAGTGGTGAGGTAAAAACTGGTGGGTCAGGGGCCAAAACTAGAAACAGAATGAAAGCTTAGGCTGGGGCCTCGGGTATTGAGGTGTCTAATACTATGGATAAGGTGCAGAAGTTGGTTGCCAGTGAAATGGAAGTTGTTGAGATTCTGAACAATATGTAGTGTTGTTGGATGGTTACCTTCTTTTTGGATGATTTTTGGCTATTGGATCGCTATCATCGGGCTTATTGCTACTTAATGTTGTTATCTTTTTTTATCAGCTGCTTTTCTTTGTAAAGGGTTTTGAGCCCCTTCAAAACCCATTTTTTACCTCCAATCAAAACAATCAAACGTAGACTAAGAAACTAATTACTAATTTCAACAATAGAGTGGCAATATACCTTGAGTAGGAATTTTCTTTGGTATCAACACTTAATTGATAGGATAATTATCTACTCAACTCTTCATGCACAATCTGATTCAATATTTCAAACGAAAGATTCATGCTTGCTTGCTATTCAAAAGAGAATATACAATTGTTTAAAGAAATATTATGGTTACCTCAATTTGTAGATTTATGTAATATATAATAAACTAACTCTAAATAACTAGGACTCCTAGATATAACTTTTCAAAACATTCCTTTAAAGTAGTAAAAGGATTATTATATAGTAAAGACATGAAAGGAAATTTAGAAAAAAGTCCTAATACAATTCTACTAACAAAGAGAATTAAATCGATTTCATAGGCATAAATGAATACGTGAAAAATGTATTGATTATGAGCGGAAGAGTCTACATTCTTATGGAAAATTCCCACTAGTGGTAAAGAGTCTTAAATTTCCAACAGCTTGTGGCTAACTCAGCTACAAGTGTCACTCCCTTTTGTTGTATGTTCACGATCCTTCAACTATGGGTCATCAACTCTTGTGGCTACAAGTTAGCAATGGTCCATTGATTATGATTTATTGCTTCCTTCTTGTTGCATGTCAGATTAGTTTTCTACACAAGGCACTTATTTATTATAATCAACATAATTCATCATATTTTAGTAGCAATTGCATACAGATACAAGTATCTATCAACTTATCAATAAATACTTCTAATGCCTTATAATTAAGCATAGTATTTCAAAATGTTTAGAAATGTTATTAAAGTATCATCAAAATAAAGGAAATAACCCTAATTAAAATAGAAATTCTATAACCCATCAAGAGCCATAGTAGGTTATTTTTTTCTACTCTATGTGATAGCACCTACACCAAATTTAATGATAGACAAAAGTAGTTTTAAAAAAAAAAATCACTAGCATGATCAACATCACAATAACAATATAAATTTATATTTTTAGCCCAAGAATAATAAAGACAAAAATTAAGAGATCCTTCAATATATCTTAATATTCTTTTAGTCATTTCATAATGATCATAGCTAATACAACTATAATAATCTAATCAACTTCGATTTTAATAAAAAAAAACTCAATATAAATCTACAAAATAGAAAATCCATGAGTTTGAAAAAATTTATTAATCTTTTTGTTAAGCTATAGGAGCTTGTTTGAACCATACCAAGATTTTATAAGTTTACAAACATTGAATCCTTTCCTTGGTTGTTTGAACCCTTTTGGTTGAGTGATATATATTTTGATGGACAAATGTCTAAAATCCACTCATTATTTGTAGATATAGTATAAAGAGCAATAGTTTTATTTTGAATTTGAAATTGAGTTTTGTTTGTTTTTATTACTAACCTTATTTATAGAAAAATATTTATTTTTCCATTCAATAAATAAAGCTTCAAAAGTCTTTTTCTTTGGAATCAAAATTCAACATCACTTATTCTTCTTGTATGGGAAGAGTAGAGAGAATCAAAAGATTGAGAATATTTT
Source organism: Sequoia sempervirens (assembly GCA_007258455.2). NCBI lineage: Eukaryota > Viridiplantae > Streptophyta > Pinopsida > Cupressales > Cupressaceae > Sequoia > Sequoia sempervirens. The sequence continues at coordinate 6,670 of VDFB02210441.1, read as the reverse complement.
CTTTGTTTTGATATTTAGAGCTTGTGATTGAAATAAGATTTCCATAATTTTGTGAATATTCATTTGAATGATAAAGTAAAAAAGTTTGTCTTGGATAAGGTTGCATTGTAATCATTTAATTGTGATTTTATATTTTTTAACTCATCGAGATAGTTTATTATTTTTTAATCTATTTTCATAGAGTTAGTGAAAAAATTTAATAATTAATTTAATGACTTTAGAGAATCGTGTAGCCTTGTGCACGAACTCTAAGAGTTTACATGTTTGACTAGGTAAGTCTAGGCTTCCAATGTAAAAAGAAATTTATCTTCAACATTTCTTAGAATGATTGGTCAACATAGATTCTAAGGTTCTTTGATGGAAAGCATTTATAAGTTTTATACTTCCATGTCTACTTGTAGATAGTTTTCCATATCTATTTATGATAGTCCAGAAATTTATTGTAATAAATTTGACCTTCAAACTGATTTTTTGCATATAATAATTATGTCCATTAAATATACAAATTTTATTAATAGTAAACATATGAAACACCATTATAAATTCAATTCAATATTAATACATATATATAAATAACTGATGAAAATGAAAGATTTTTTTTATTAAATAAATGTTACATGTTAAATTGTGAAGATATATAAATAGCTTTATCTCATATATATATGATTCGTGGTCACAACATGGGCTATACAACCTATTGGTGTGATGACTCCAAAGGGACTATACAAGCCATCAAACCTTTTTTGGGGGGGTTTTTATGTCGTACCTTGTGAGGGTTTCAATTTTTAAATTTTTTTTTTTACATATTTTTAAATTGTACATGTGAGATGTTTGACAAAATTCCTCAAGAAATGTGGTTTCACAAAAGGTGTAGATGCAAGGTTCTTGAATTGTTTTGGGATTCATGGGGGTTTCTCTTTTTGACATGTGGGATTGGTTCCTAAACAGACTTAAAAATAAACTTTTTCATTGGGGAAACAAATTCTTATCATTGGCCGAAAAAATCCAAGTTGCCAACAAATTTTTTATTTCTACCCATGTTTACTTTTTGTCATGTTAGATGCCTTCCAAAAGAAAATATGAAGAGTTGAACAAATTAATTAGGAAATTTCTTTGGTCCAAATGGGATGGAAATTTTGGTTTTATTGCTTCTTCATGGTCTCATTGCATCTAGCCAAAACACAAGGGTGGATTAAGCATTATTGATCCCAAAACTCAAGGGTTGTGCTTGGTTGTGAAATGGATTATTAGAGCAGAAATTGGGGAGGAACCATGGAAGATTCTTGTTTGTAACCGAATCTTTCAAGTTGTTGCAAATAAAAAATGGCAATCAGTTAATTGGTTTGATAAAATTATGATGTCCCCATTCTTCAAAGGTAAGGCCTGAGGGCTACAGTCCACCCAAGAAAATTAAAACAAGTTTTCCAATTTTTTAATTGGAATGGATCTGGATTGCAACAAGGCTTCAGGATTCAATCCTCTTAGTTACAAATCAAATTACTCACTTGCTTTGTGCTTTCCTAAATAGGCTTACTATCTATTCAAGAAAGGTATTCATCAATTTAAGGACATATGGGATTTTAATACATTTGAATGGGCTTAATTTCTAAAAATCAAATATCAGTATGGGTTGAACGTCAATTACAAATAATTTCTAATATTTGTGCAATCATTAGTTCCTCTTGAGCTATCTATAAAAATTAATACTTTCAAGGATTGTAATTTTTTTAAAGATTGGAGATGGCTCTCTTCTTCTTGTTTCAATTATCTCTCGCTAAAGAAAATCTATCTTCTTTCCCTGCCCCATTGGAGGATCATTCCTCACCTCAATCAGAAATGGAATCGAAGATTTAGTGCCTAGATGTGGACCAAAATGAGTGCACAAATATGGAAATCCAAAACTGATGTTGAAACTCAATTGCTAGCTTGGAAAGTTTTTCACCATAAAATGCTAGTTGGAAATAGATTAAGATGCATTATGATTCAATCAGTCACTTGTCCATTTTGTTTTTGTTTTGAAAACATGAAGCATATTTTTTGGAATTGTCATTTTGTTAAAAATCAATGTAATACTGGTCATCTTTGAAAATTTTCTTGCTATTTTTCATCATAAGATAAATTGGAAAGAAGCTCTTTTGGGTTTGGGTTTGAATGGTGATGTAATTGTTGATTCTATTAGAAAATTTATCTTAAGACATATCTGGAAGGCCAGGTGTACTGCTATGTTTTCAAACAATTATTTTTTAGGAAATTGGGATTCTAATGCTTTTCTTTGACATAGTTTTTCAGGTTGTTTTTTTGTGTTCACAACTTAAAGACTTAACAAAGACAAATGTGTTGGTCATGGCCCAACTTCAAAAAATTCAAGATCAAGTGAATCAACTTTAGAACAGCTCTAATTCAAACCATTGCAAAGTGTTTCATCTCAAGTATTAGCTTCATGTTATAGTTTATGGGTTGTATTGGTGGCTCTTTGTAATTAGTTGTATAAATGTTACTTAGTTCTTATAATTTTGTCCTTATTGTTGAACTATTTTGTATCCTTTGTAGTTGGTTGTTTGATGGCTTAGTTATTCTTTTCAACTACCTTTGGTAGCTTACTCTTGTAATTATTATTTTGCTTTGTTCAATAAAAAAGGTTCTAGAATTGTTTTGATTTGAAGATGAATATATATATATATATATATTTGTGGCCAAAAGCATTTGGAGAGCCTAGGAAGCTATTAATCCCTAGCTCTATTGGGATGGCTTTGGTTTCTGTGATGGGCTTTTTCTCAATCAACAGAATGTGTGGTGGTCACCCCATTTTTCCAATAATGCTCAGCTTCTAACCAAGTCACCCTGGCTCAAGGCTTTAAGATTTCACAAGAAAGGTATCCATACCTTGCAACATGTGTTTCACAGACCCATGATGTGTAATATGTCGTGGGAAGAGTTTCATGCTCATTACAGACTTCAAAACCAAGACCATGACACTTATGATGGTCTAGTGAATGTTATTCCAGAAGATATAATTCATAAGGTGGGTATTCGTGGCACCAAGCCCTAGTAGAAGGACTGGAAGTGGTACCCAGACACCCCTTTCAGAAATTGCAAGCCTAGGCTTGGTTATTTGTGGATTTCGCCTCACTTTCCTATGGTTGATAGTTTGAACCAACAGTGGCATCTTTAGTCTTCTATGTCTATTTGGCATAAAAAATTATCTGCCACTTGGTCTACTAGCATTGAGCCTAAACTCACCCGCTTTGCTTAGTGTATTCTTTTCCAAGGCTTACCTATGGGGTCTTGGCTTGTCCACTTGGGGGTCCAAGACCCTCTTGCCCATTTTGTGGGCAAGCTCAGTCTTTTAAACATCTTTTTTGGTTTTGTACTAAAGCTCAACAATTTTGGAATTGGATTCATAACTTCTTTTGGCCATTCAGGTCAGAGTCATTCTCTTGGCATATTATTTTATTGGGTGATTCACCTAGGCTTCATGCTAAGTATACCCAACTTTGGCACATTTTTAGGGTGGAAATCCTCTTCAATATTTGGAAAGATATAAATGCCTACATTTTTTGTCACAGCTAGATTGATAAATATGTATCTTTATACTCTAAAGAAATCATTTGTTCTAATGTGCTTTTGCAGATACAAGTCCAAGCTAACAAAGTTGCACTTGATGTCTCTCACCTCCATGTGCTTCTGGACCACTAAGGCAATGCCCCTTGCATTGTGGCTCAGGTGCCCTCTTTGCCCACCTCCTCTCACGGTCAGTCACCTTCATGGGGCCGACGATGGAGTGGCTCTGCTCATCGCTGCTCTCAGGTTCCTCCTTGTCACGGCTCCTGCCCTCCTCAGCGGTTGTGTTTTCCTCCTCTACAGGCTGACCTGGGGTGGCTCTCTAGAGGGGTGGCGGGGAGCGACGATGGCACCTCTGGATGACCCTCTAATATTGCTCTTAGTAGCAGCTCTAGTTGATCGGACACTACGAAATGGTTCCCACGTTTGGATTTGGCAATCTCACCCAGATGCGAGGATAAAAAGAAGAAAAAAGAGAAAGAAGATGATGATGGTTAGGGCCCTCCTGACGTCACTCCAGACCCTATTGATGTATGGGGCAAGAATTTGGATGACAAGGACCCTCTTGGCTATGTTGACATTGCTCTTGTCACATAATGACCTTTTTATTTTAATGTTTATTGCTTTTTGAGGTTGGCCCAAGTGACTGATATTTTGGGCTCAACCCATATGACTCTTAGAGTGTTCCTTTTAACCATCCACTTTTTTTTTTGTGAATATGTATTATTATCTTTATATTTAATATAGATAATTGCTTATTCATCAAATATATATATATATATATATATATATATATATATATATATATTTTATATTACAATTATGTAAGTTTTATTATATGATATCTAAATTAAAAATAATTAAAAAATAAATGTATTTAAAATAAAATTTTATATTGGTATTAATATATTTTTAATGGTGTGTAATTTTAAATATTAATTTTAAGTTATATATTTTTTAAAATCATAATTGCAAGTAGATATTAAAATATTAATGTTATAAAGGTGGTGTCTTGGCTAATATTAATAACATTAAATTATAGTCATGGGTCATTAAGGTCTTTCAGCTATGTTAAAAATATAAGTTGTTTATGTTGTTTATTACTAATAAAATAAATAAATAATCATTGTATGACTTATTAGATTAAAAAAGAAATATATCGTAATTAAACAATGAAAATACAGTTGCTCCTATCATGGTCTCAAGTTGGCACAATGAAAAGGGTATCGAAGGTCTAGCCGAGAGCGACTCCTTGAATGTTATTAATAATTTGAAGAATGTTTCCTCCTTCTTGGACAATTGAGGCCATGGTTAGGATTCTATTAATATTATCAATTCTTTTGATAATGTCTACATTTCCCATGTCTTGAGAGATGGAAATAAGGCTAATTTTTTTTGCCAACTATGGTGTTCATGAAAGTAAGGAATGGGAGTTAAATGACCCTAATCCATTTGAGGTCTCTACCATTGTTAATAATGAGTGCTAATCTTTTGTCAAATGAAAGGTTGTCCTTAGTCACGTGCTTGATTTTCATGACTAAGGTTGTCCAAGATTTGATTAGAAGTTATTGTGGCTTTTATAAGGCTTACATTCATTATTGCATCTTTGTCCAGAGGTGACTTCACATGGATTTTGAGCATTTTTGCCTTTGTTTCAAGAGTCTTTGATTCTTCAAGGCTATTTTGGTTGGATCTTGCCTTGGTTGAAAGTGCTTTTGGTTTAGTGTTGCTTCCTGTGTGTCAAATTTTTCTGCCATGGGAGGGGATAGAAACAAGGCTGAGTCGAGGTCCTGTGAGACTGTGAAGTAGAAGAAAAAGGTTTGGGAAGTCCTTGAGAAGGGTGGCCTTACTCTGTACATGGAAAAGCTACATTGGAATAATCCCCAAGTTATGGATTTATTTGTTCAAGGTTGGAAGGAGAGGTTTGTGAACCTGAAAGGGAGGGATACTGTGTTGGATGAAGAATTTATTGCCCAAATTACTAGCCTTGCCGTGCAGGGTATGAAGGTTTTTAGGGATAAGAAAGAAGCACAGGTAGCGATGAACATTTTCTTCAAAAAGAATGAAGCGGCTAACTTGAAGATGGCTAAGAGCCGTAGGTATCAGCAGAACTCATTGAAAGCACTTTGGCATGAGGTGGCTGAGGAAATTATGAGGTATGTTACTCTAGAAGGAAGGTATACTATGATCAATACGTATCATTTTCTTTTGCTCAACCATTTCCTTCACAAAAAATGGGTTTCTTTCTCGTATTATTTGCGTATGTCACTAGATTTGGCGATTAAGGAGCATTTAAAAAACCCCAAGAACCCCATTCTACATGTGGGGTTGATTCTACTTATTTACGAGCATGTCAAAGCCCTTGATGTTCAAAAAACCCTTGCCACCTCGTAGGATAAAATTGTTAAACTCGGGGAGGGTTATGAGATGGATTCAAGGGATGAAAGGGGTGGTAAGAAGAATAAGAGGAGGAAGCTTATTTTGAATGAGGATTTAGAGTCAGACAGGGATGGCGATGCTAACTATGTTCCAGATTCTTATGCTTCTCTGGAAGAGAGCCCCATCTCCCCTGTTGTGGGAAAAAGTGGAAAAAAGAAGCTGGGGGACAAAGTAGGCTACATGACTTGTAGTGATGAGGTGGAGGAGATTCTTGTTAGGAGGGGTAAGGAAAAATGCGACCTTTATGGGGAAGATTCTTCCCCTCACCCTGCGACTAGAATTGTGTAGGATGTTGATGATGGTAGCCAAAAATGTAAAGTGCGGAGTGTGGACCCTTTTCTGGAGAAGGATTTCCCTTTAACCCTGGTTGGTGGTGTTGTTGGAGAGGCTCCTACTAGTGTTGTAATCGCACTGTTGAATTTTGGTAGGGAAAGGGGAGTGGGTGCTACAGAGGTGGGTATTTCGGATAGGATGCAAAAAAGGAAGGACGTCGCTAAGGAAATTGCCTGCTCCATGTGGATGTTGAAGACCCCCATTCCTAGTGGTAAAGGTAAGGATATTTCTAAGCAGAGAGTTCCTCCTTGTACTCCTGATGAGGATGTGGCTATTGGCAAGTGTATTGAGAATTTTGATAGTGAGGAGATTGATGTGTTGGGTTCGGCCCGTGATT
>VDFB02210440.1:0-25622 GCA_007258455.2 Sequoia sempervirens | reverse complement strand
CATTTCTGCAGCGCATCTAGGAAACAGAGTGGCGCATATAGGAATTTCTGAAGAGCATATAGGAGTTTTTTTTACCGCATTTAGGACATCATTTAGCGCATTCAAATATGTTTCAAAAAAATTTTAAAAAAAAAATAAAAAAAATTTGCATTTAGATTAGCGCATATAGGTTCTGTTTTAGCGCATCTGGGTAACAGAGTTGCACACCTAGATTCTGTTATTGCGCATATAGATTTCTGTTATTGCGCATTTAGGTTCTGTTATAGCGCATATAGGTTCCGTTTTCGTGCATCTTAGTAACATAGTGGCGCATCTGGGTTCTGTTTTAGCGCATTTGAGTGACAGAGTTGCGCATCTAGATTGTAACACAGATTCCGAGTCTGACGCCTTCCGCAGACAGAATTTATTTCTTTCTTTCTTGCTGGATTTAAAATGAATCAATCTAGGGTAGCCACCACACCTTTATCATGCAGTTAAAATGAACCCCATGTCTGTTGTGAAGCAAAATCTTCACTTAGATTAAATCATTTTGATTTTGGTGCTCCTAAAATGAATCTATCTACTCTTATTGACTGTGTTTGAAAGTGGTAGGTGATTATGCTCTCACCCTGTGCAAACTAGGTGATCAGAAAACCATACCCACTTTTCCCTGTGTAACCCCGACTTGATAATCGAAGTATCCTCTCCCCTTGCGCACTTGTGCGATCTTGGGTGTAGAGAAACGGTTATTGACTCTAGAAATTAGGCCTGCTTGGGGATTTCATCACCCCAACGCGACTCAAACTGGCAACGGAGCTAAGGCCAAGCTACCCCCAAATGGTATATAAATGTAAATCTTAAGGAAAAACCTAAGGTTGCTTGTCTTGGATGTGTCATCACAGTGAGGTAGTGATACTCCTTAAACCTGTTGAGCTTAACCTCTTCAGGCTGGAGTGCCACCTTAATGGTGATTAATCTCTTGCCCCATGTATGGCCACTCGAATGGGGGTCTCGAACTAAAAAATCTTGTGTAGTAAGCCAAAATCCTTCTATTTGCTAGCGCAACACCGGTCGGTGTGAAGGCATCCATACTTTCGCAGTTTGTAGTAGAGGTGATCAGCTCACCATGGGAGTTTCATGGGGGTTGGAAGCTTGGTTGGCCTGAGAAGAGAGTGTTCTGTAAGGGGGAGCCTGTGCAGCCAAGCTTCTGAATTCACACGCTACAGATATGCGGTTACGTGGAATCTAGCGGATATTGTCCTGGCCTAACCTAGGTTGTGCTTGTCTTATTCTGTGCTTGGTTACGATCAACTTAAATCAGATTGTTTGCTGTGTTTTCAAGAACATTAATTCGGATAAAGGATCATCCAAAAAGAACATGAAAAACTTCAGCTGAAAATTTTCAAAACTGGTCAAAAACTGCCTTGGAAAATTGTTTTAGCGCATCTAGGAAAAACTGTAGTGCATATAAACTCTGTTCTGGTGCTTCCACTGGTTGTTTCAGCGCATCTGAGTCATCTTTTAGTGCATTTAGGGAAACTTTTTTAGTGCATTTGTGCTATGTTTTTGTGCATTCAAGGTATTATGTAGCGCATTTGATTCTTTCTCCAGTGCATATACCTATTTCTGCAGCGCATTTAGGAAACATAATAGCGCTTTTAGGTTTCTGTCAAAATTTTTACACAGACCCGAATCTCTGAGATTTCTCTCCCATGTTGAGAAAGTGGAAATCAACCAAGTTCACCAAGAAATCAGTCTTCAATAGGATCAAGAAGCCCAAAATGAACTTAAGTTACAAAGAAAACTTAGACCGCAGAGAATTTTTGTATAAGAGTCAACACGTCTTACTCCATTATCGCACATTTCTCCATAGATACCAAGACTACATTAGAGGATTTACTAATGATTACACTGTGGAACCTTTCGCTACTCAAGCTTATTATCAAAGATTAGCATTATCTCAACATCACAATCTTGATCAACCTCTTGAGTTTGAGAATATACCACAACCTTCAATTGAATACTCAACGCACCCTAGTCAAATCCTTCAGTAACCTTTGATCATATCCTAGGATTTCTTACATATGCCTGTTTTTACAAGATCTCAACACAACAAACTAGGAGAAACATCTCAACAAGAAAATCCCACCCACAACATTCAAGAAGAAGGTGAACATGATAGCCCTCTTTTTAGTGTGAGTCGCAATCCTCTTTTCAGTGATGACAATATGGCTGATAGAGAGGAAAATTTGTTTCATAAGAACAAAGACATGAACAAAACTCCCGTAGATAGTGATGATGAGCAAGAACTTCATATTAGAGAGGCTGAACAAGACCCCAAGTTTCTTAAAGCCCTTGAAAAGATTCTACAACGTGACAAAGAAAAGTATTTTCTCTTCTTAGCTGATCAAGGAGCTAAACTGCCTAAGGATTTTGATACTGAGAAGTTAAAGAGCAAAGAAGAAGAAACATCCCCATCTGATTTTACTACTCTTACACAATAGTTTAAGGCACTCCAAGGACAGGTCAAAGAGTTACAAGGAGGGACCACAACAAAGAAATACACTCTTGATGACATATGTCCTTATCCTTTTGATAGAAGTCTCAACATGATTCCATTTCCTAAACATTGTGAAATTCCCAAATTTGATCATTATAATGGGAAATCGGATCCAATTGACCACGTTAAAGACTTTCGAAACATGACATTAGAATTTTCCGACGAGGATACTTATTTATTGCGATTATTCCCTCGGAGCCTTGGAGTTAACTCTATGGAATGGTTATCTAAGATTACACCTCCTGTTCAAACATTCGAGGAATTGATCAATTTGTTCATAGCACAATACGCCTACAACATTCAACACCAAATCACCATGATTGATCTTTGCAAAGTTGCGCAAAAAATTGGTGAACCTTTCACTACCTTTCTTCAAAGATGGATAAGAATGTTCGCTAGGTACCCACGACATGTTCCTGAAAAGGAAAAAATGGTTACTTTCATCAATAGCCTCAATTCAGAAATGAGCTATCACTTAAATCTACATTGTCCACCCTCCTTTGAGAAATTTATTGAGGATGCCATCACCATCGAAAGTGCTTTGGTCAAAAGAGGGACAATAAAACTTGACAGGGATAATCCTAGCTCATCCAACCATCACAACAATCAAGATAAGTCTAAATTTTGGACTCGCAACAAAAAAATTGTAAACGATGGTGTTGTAGATGCAAATCATGTCACATCTAAGCCGTTTGTTTTGAGTGCTCCCAATACTACTCGAAACAATAATTACAACAATGTCAATTCAGTCACGAATCAAGGAAACAATTTTCCTCCTCCAACAAACAATAATCAGGGGACAGTCAACAACCAAAACTATTGTGGGAACAACAACAACAACACTTTAGGGAATACCTCAAACATGAACCCACAACGCTTTTCATTTTTCCCTAATAGAAGAACTTTCACTCCACTAGGACAATCCTTAGAATCTACTTTCAAAGAGGTTATGGAAAAGAATGTCCTTATGTTACCACCGCAACGCAATTATGAACCTAGTGTAAAACCTCCATCATGGAATGAAGCTTATTTTTGTGACTACCATAGGTGCAGAGGTCATCGTACAAACAACTGCCAAGCTTTGAAGCATGCTATTCAAGACCTAATTGACAAGGGCATTATCACAGTAGAAGGACAACAAAAATCCAATGAAGATCACCAAGCATTTCGCAACCCTTTACCGAATTATCAAAAGGGAGAGTCTTCGGACAAAAATGTGAACCAACTCGATAACAATGTAATCCGTCACCTCTATATGGACGATGAGTGAATCAATGTTATAAAAATCAAGGAGAAAGTAGACAATGGACAAGTTAATGTCACAACGAGAGCGCAAGCTAAAGTTGTCTTGAAAGGTGCCTCTTCGAAATCCACTGAGACCTTCCCTCAACATCAATATGACTTAGTTAACCAACTTTGAAAAACTCCGGCCCAAATCTCCATTTTAGAACTTCTGAAGATTTCCCCTGCACATAAGGAAATTTTAGACAAAGCCCTTTTTGAGACAACTGTATCCACGGATTTGGATGTGAACCGATTTCAAGCCATGGTAGGACATTTTTCCTCACCCACATGTCTTTCATTCTCTGACAAAGATGATGTTTCCATGACTCATCCCCACAATTCATCATTATACTTAGAGGTCATGATCCATCAATTTCGTGTTAAACGTGTCCTAATAGATGGAGGGGCTGGTTTAAATATATGTACCTTGAAGGTGGTTCAAGCTTTAGGATTTTCAGAAGACTCCATTGATCCTAGAAGGAAGATTACCATCAAAGCCTATGATGATGAAGAAAGAACGTCTAAAGGTCTAATCATGCTACCAATCAGAGTGGGACCTGTTATCAAAAATACCTTTTGTCAAGTTCTAGACCGGGATCTTGCATACAATATCTTGTTGGGTCGTCCTTGGATTCACGAAATGCAAGCTATTCCGTCCACTTACCATCAATGTCTTAAGTTTCCATATGACGGACAGGAAATCACTATACCAGCTGATAATTCAAACACCCAAACTTGTGCCAACGTCAAAGCTCATCAGGATACTTTGGTTCCAAACAATCGAGAAGCCCTTGCTAATACTTCTCCTAAGCATGATACACAAATCAATCAATTAGCTAAAAGCTTTGACAGAAAACTACAGTTCAAGGAAAGCGGAGTTGGGGAATATTCTCTTTGTCTTACTAATCTACCTATATCTCCTCGATCACATGGACAACCTTCTATTATACAAGAACATATATTAGCAGCATCAATATCAACACAAATACAAACAGAGCCAACTACCAAGTTCAATGGACAATTTATCAAAGAAAAATTCCCCATGGGGGATCTTGAAGATACAACAATTCTGAATTGACTTTATAAGGATGAGGAGGAAACAGTTCTAAATGTCACCTTACCAACAGAACAATACAGAAAAGGGTATTCCATCATGCAAAAGATGGGATATGATAATGGTCCTCTTGGAAAAAGAAAAGAAGGCATAGTTGAGCCTATCCATCTCCCAGGGCTTGTTGCATATGATAAAACGGGACTAGGCTATGAGGTTACCCCATCCAAACAATCACAAGGTAATTTTTTTACACTGCAAGAAGGTTCCGATAAGAAAGAGACATGTTTGGCATCAATCCTGCATTTCATAGAAAATAACTCTGATACAGATTCCGCTGAATATGAATGGGATACCATCCATGATGATGAATTTTGGAGAGACAAAGAGGTAGATGTCATACACAAGTATACGCCCACTTTAATCAAAGGAGAAGGTTCAGGGTCCCGACCACAAGAATCTGAACCACAACGCAACTATGAGTCTAGTGATACTGAGTCGGATTTTAACGAACAAGACTATCAGGAGAATAGTATCATCATTGACCTACCTCATACCTCAGATCCTACCGATAACTCTGTCTTGACCCTAACCATCGCCGATTTCACACGACCAAATGACTTGTTACCTTTAATCCATCCTGATCTCATTGACTGGGATCTAACCGAACCTATTGATATACCTATTTTTCCAAATGACGAAGCTATCATAAACTTCATTTCCACAGATGATGTAAATGATTGTTCCACTAGTAGTTTTCAGTATGAAGTCTTTAATTAGGAGAGTGTCAAGTCTCCTAGCTGCAAAAATGAAAATAAAGAAAAATGATCTAGTGGTGAAAACCAGAATCTGGCAGTACTAGATCAAACAAAAGATAAAATAAAGAGCATATCAGATGGTGAAAACCTTTTTAAGGCACCAGCTGATGGGAAACTTGACACTCTCCCAGAGCACTATCATGAGCGATCGCCCATCTTGATCGAGCCTACAAAGGAAATCAATATTGCAACTACAGATAATCCAAGGATTCTACAGCTAGCTGAATCAATGACAGATAAAGAAATCCCAGAGTTCATGAATTTTCTCAAAGAAAATCAAGTTAATTTTGCTTGGTCATATGCAGACATGCCAGGTCTTGACCCTAATCTCATAATGCATCATTTGTCTATCAAACCAGGAGCTAAACTAGTAAAACAAAAACTCAGAAAGATGAATCCTCATGTAGCACTACTGGTTAAGGAAGAACTTAAGAAGCTCCTCGATGCAGGCTTTATAAGATTAATTGCCTATGCAGAATGGATCTCCAATATTGTACCAGTAGCAAAGCCAGATAAATGCATTAGAGTATGCACTGATTTCAGAGATCTTAACAAAGCTTTCCCTAAGGATGACTTTCCGCTTCCAAATATTGACACTATAGTTGATTTAACCGCTGGCCATGCCATGTATTCATTAATGGATGGTTTCTCTGGTTACAACCAAATCAAGATTGCACCAGAAGACCAAGAGAAAATAGCTTTCACTTGTTCGTGGGGAACATACTGTTGGAATGTCATGCCTTTTGGTCTAAAGAATGCTGGGGAAACATATCAAAGAGCCATGACTACGATCTTTCATGACATGATGCACACATTCATGGAAGATTATGTGGATGACATATTGGCCAAATCATACACTAGAGAAGGACACTTGGAGATACTGTCTAAGATATTTACCAGATTGGAAAAATTCAAAGTTCGTCTGAATCCTAAGAAATTTGTTTTTGGGGTCACGTCGGGAAAACTTTTAGGTTATATTGTTTCAGAAAAGGGAATTGAAGTAGATCCTACTAAAGTTCAGGCGATCATGGAGATGCCTCCCCCAAAGAACATCAGTCAATTGAGATCATTACAAGGGCGACTTCAATCCATCAGAAGATTCATTGCGCAATTGGCTGACAAAAGTCTACCTTTCACACATCTCCTGCATAAGAATGTTCCTTTCAGATGGGATGACAAATGTGAAATGGAATTTCAACAAATCAAGTAGTACCTAATGAATCCACCAGTGCTCGTATCACCAAATCCAGAAAAACCATTGATCCTGTATATTGCTGCAACCGAGACATCCTTGGGGGCATTATTAGCACAAGAAGACCATGAAGGGAAAGAACGTGCAATCTATTACATCAGCAGAACACTAACTAGTCATGAACTTAACTACACTTTCATTGAGAAGGATTGTTTAGCAGTAGTCTTTGCTTCAAAAAAATTTCGACATTACATGCTAACTCATACAATCAATCTTGTTTCAAAAATTGATCCACTCAAGTATCTACTAAGTAAAGCATCACTAACAGGAAGGTTAGAAAAATGGGTCATGATTTTGAGTGAGTTTGACATCCACTACGTTGATCGCAAAGCAATCAAAGGACAAGTTATTGCTGATCAACTGGAACCTCCTCACAAAGCAGGCACCCCTTACATTGAGTTTCTAGATGATGATGTTTTCCGCGGCGGACTCCTAGCTGACTATGGTCCTTATGCCCGATGGTTCTTTTTACTCAGCATGGATCGAGGCGGGGCATTCTCTTTGTATCACCCCTCAAGGACATACCATTCCCTCGGTCATATAGGCTAATGTTTCCATGCACCAATAACATAGGCGAATATGGAAGCACTCATCAACTGGACTAAAGATGCAGCATTGGAATGGGATTACCGAACTACAAGTTTATGGTGACTCACAACTACTTATTAATCAAATCAATGATGATTATCAGACTAAAGATGACAAGTTGTTGCCATACAAGAAGATGATTGATGACTTCAAAAAGTACTTTGTGGACATTCAGTTCACACAAATTCCAAGGATTGATAACAAAGCGGCTGACGCTATGGCTACGATCGCATCATTGGTACAACTCCCATAAAAATAGACTCGCTATGAATTTCTAGTGGAACAATTATTTACACCTGCTTATGACACACCCGAAAGCCAAATCATCTGCCACCTGGTAGGATCCGATTCACCCTGGTATGGTAAGATTTATGCCTACCTAAAAGATGACACTTTACCGCCTGACTTATCCCACAACCAAAAACATAACTTTATCCGACAATCTTCTCGATATACCCTTATCGCTGATACCCTTTATCGCCGTGGTCTTGATGGTACTTTACTTCGATGTCTTGAACGTGACGAATCCGAAAAAGCTTTACAAGAAGTTCATGGGGGAATTTGTGGTACTCATTCGAGTGGACTATCCTTATCCAAGAAATTGATTAGAATGGGTTACTACTGGCCTACAATGGAGAGGGAATCATTCACTTTTGTTAAAACATGCTCAAAATGTCAGATTCATGGGAATCTTATTCATGCTCCTGCACAAGAACTTCACTCATTCACACCAACCTGGCCATTCTCTCAATGGGGGTTAGATCTAGTAGGGAAAATTCATCCTTCATCCTCAAATGGGCATAAGTTCATCATCACGATGACAAAATATTTCACTAAGTGGATTGAGGCAGTACCTCTCTCTAAAGTCACTGGAAAATAGATTTCATCCTTCATACTCAACTACATTATTTGTCGATATGGTATTCCTAATGCCATTATTACAGATAATGGTCGACCTTTCAAGAATCAGGATGTTGATGAACTTTGTGAAAGATTCCATATTCAACATAGATATTCAACACCTTACTATCCACAAGGGAATGGTCAAGCAAAGGCCTCAAACAAGACTATACTAAATATTTTGAAGAAGACAGTAAATGATTCAGGGAAATATTGGCATGTTCAACTCAATCCTGCCTTGTGGGCTTACAGAACTAGTGTCCGAACGCCAACAGGAGCAACACCTTTTGCCCTTGTCTATGGAGCAGAAGCCATATTGCCTTTAGAGGTTGAAATACCTTTACTACGGGTATCATTGAAAGGTCTCATAATAGATGATGAATACAGAGTTTCCCGACTACAAGAGTTAGAACTTCTAGATGAAAAGCGACAGAGAGCAGCTGACCATTTGAAAACATACCAACAGATGATGTCTCGCAGCTATAATCACAAAGTAAAGCCACGTATCTTTTAGGTGGGGGATCTAGTTCTGAAAGAGAACCCACGTAATCAACAAGATAGAGAAAATAAAGGAAAGTTTGAACCAAATTGGCTAGGCCCTTACGTGGTTATTGCAGTTTACGGTTCAGGAGCATACAAGTTATCAACACTAGAAGGAGACCTGTTTGATGAACCTATCAACAGTATGCATCTTAAGAAATACTATGTTTAAAGCAGAAAAAGTCATGAAGAAATCCAAAAATAGTAGAAAAAGTCCTAAAGAAATCCAAAAATAGCAGAAAAAGTCCTGAAGAAATCCAAAAATAGCAGAAAAAGTCCTGAAGAAATCCAAAAACAGCAGAAAAAGTCCTGAAGAAATACAAAAATAGCAGAAAAAGTCCTGAAGAAATACAAAAACAGCAGAAAAAGTCCAGAAAAAATTCAAAAACAGCGAAAAATACAAAAAAATAAAAAAATGTCATAGGGTGAAAACCTGGCAAACAGGCAGTCTATTGACAGAAAAATACAAAAAAAATCAAAAAGAAATCAGAAAAATGCAATAAATACAGAAAGTGAAAATCTGGCAAACAGACGCTATCTGTACCTCTCCATCTATTAGTTCCTGTTTTGCACTTTGGCTTTTTAGCTTTTCTTCTTTCCGCATCCTTTTCCGCATCTTAGGGTTATAATCGCATCATCCTGCCGTCATTTTGCCTAGAGTGATAAAACGTCTTACCACGGCTTGACAATTGTACATATTCCTTTCCGCAAGTTGTGTCAATAAACGGGGCTAAAACTCAACTAGGGGCACTTAACTTTTAGAGCATACTAAAATAGCTAGACTATGACATAGGATCCGATCATGCCAACAATCAACTCACGCGAAACATTATTCGATCATCAAGCCTTCTCATGAAACACTTTTCGGCAGATACCATATCATTGTCTAATTGGATGATCCAAAAATCTGAATAATGTATGAAATAACAGTATTACATTATTGACCAAAAGTTGTTTGATTTTTGATATCATTACTCTGGAGCACACTCAATGATGTACTAAACTAGAGTGGCAAGGAACGAGAATGATTTTTTTTTGTCTGATGTCTTGAGATTAACGGTCAATCTGATGCAAATATGTCACAGGACGTGATGACTAAAGCAATATCATCGATGACAGTTCCACATTTGCATCAGAAGGGTGGTTAATCTTTGTCTGTTTATGCAAGAAATGCTCAGGTCATCTCGGTTCAATTATACCTCGATGCTTGTGTTCGCTTGCTATATCAAAAATCATGAAAGTTGTACTCTGGTCATCATTGGTGCTAATTTCCCCTCTGATGCTTGTACATACTTCCAACATTTTAAAAACGTTCTATGATGATTCAAGAAGGCTTATAACAGGCTCAACAAACTAGTTAGTATCATTTAGTTGCATATTTATTAGATCATTGTATATATCTGCATATTGGATTCACATCAGTGTCTTGAAAGGTTGAATGAAGGCATTAACGGTTGTCATGTAGTTTTGAGCTTTTTGTGGAGAACATTTGGACAGTTGATTCATTTTCTCGGAAATTCATCATTTCATTCATTTTATCACTTCATCTTTATCATTTCATTATCATTTATCATTCATCATTTCATTCATTTTATCACTATCATTCATCATTTCATTATCATTTATCATTTATCCGTTCATTCATTTTCTCACTTCATCTTTATCATTTCATTATCATTTATCATCCATTAGTTCATTCATTTTATCACTTCATCTTTATCATTTCATTCTCATTTATCATTCATCCGTTCATTCATTTTATTACTTCATTTTTATCATTATCATTTATCATTATCATTCTCATTTATCATGTATCATTTCATTCATTTTATTTTATCATTCATTTCATCTTCATTTTTTTATCATCATCAATTTTACCATGTCATTCATTCATTGTCATTATCATCACTATCATTTATCATTATCATTATTATTACCATTTTCATTTTATCATTTTATCATTATCAATTATCATTTGTTATTTGTCATCATCATCTCATTATCATCACATTACCATTACCACATATATCATTATCATCATTAGTATCACATTCACTATCTATCATTTTCATTTCATATTATTCACCTATGCATTTGCTACATAAATTCACAAAATCAACAAATTCATATATACATCATTACAAATCATTGCACCTCCATCATAGATCATTCATTTACATCATATCATTAAATCATCCTGCATCATAAAATTAGTCCGTAAAAATAATAAACACATCAAAATCCATCTCATATCATACATGCATAAAAGTAACATCCATATCACATCACAAATGCACAAACATATCATCCTCAAAACCATCGCCGCTGCATATCATCGCTCATCAAAATAATACAAGTGTCCAATGTCCAATGAAACTAAAAAGTCCAAAACATAATACATGAGACATGATCAAAACTCAGTATACATAATAAATCAGTCCTAAAATCACTAGCTGGTGGATGCCCCTGAAGGGGATGGTCCGGAAGGAGGCGGCCTGCCACTCGTACCTGCATCAGGATCCCGTCGAGGCCCTGTAACCTCTTTTCCATGTGTCGATGTCCATGATCAGGTCCTCATCCTGCTATGTGACCGGGGATAAGGCTCTCGCCGCTCAAGAGGGCATAGCTCCTCATATCAAACTCTATAATACTCGGCCTCTCTGGCTGCCTCAAATCCCTCTGCAATGGCCTCCTGTAATGAGGTACTCTCTACGGTACCCATAAGCCTCTGAGCCACACCCTCGGCCTCCAGTGCCCGCTGTCTAAGGGCATCCCTCTCTGCTACCAACTGTGTCACCTGGGAATCAGGGGCGGGCATCTATACCTGTACCTGTGCCTGTGCCTGTGCCTGTACCTATGCCTATGTCTGTGCTTGTGCAAGCTGTGCCTGTAACTGCACTATAACACTGTGGGCCTAAGCTAACTAACTCTGTAGCTGTGCCTGCTGCCCCTAAAAGGTCTACAACTGACCCTGCAATGCATCTATCTGTGCCTGCTAGGACGAGGATGACACTCGAATCACTGTCCGTGGTCTACCACCGGATCTGGCTCGCCGGAGAATCTGTGCTCTGCCCAGACTGTCTAACCTCTACTGTCTCTCCTCATCCCCATCATCCCCATCATCCCCGTCATCCAAGCTATCCTCCTCTCCTCCATCTCCGCTCTCCTCACTCTCCTCTCCCTCCTCCTCTGCCCCGCCCATAGCCTGCTCTCCACCAGCCACATCCCCCTGTATCCCGGCCCCTGGCTGTGGTGCTACCCCAATCGCCCGAGGCTCATCTGGCACTGAAAATTGTGGGAATGGATGTGTATGAAAGTACTGGGCATAATCATTTGTCATCCTTGCATCCTGCACCTCTGGCCTGTCCGTCCATACCTCTGGCATTAAAGTAGAATACTCTGTATAGGCTGCCTGATATCCAATGCATGGTCCCCATCCTGGATCCCCCTTGCGCCGCCCATAATGAGCAACGCCCTGGGGCATCCCCTGTGTGAATCCAAACTATCTGAGCACTCGTAATGCTAAAAATCTCTCAATGATAAAGGGGGTCCACCCTATCAGATATCGTGGTCTGCAAACAAAAGGCATCTATAAATGATATGTTGCCCATGCCTCACAATCCATGTAGGGTCTCCATATCACTGCGCCAATATCATCCAAAACCCGTTGCCAATACTCTACCTTGCCCAGCTTCTACTGGACAACTGCACCAGAATATGCATATACATAGGGCCTCCCCGCTAGTCTATATCTCGTGCAAAGTGGTCTCGTGACTGCAATGTCTCCCATGCCCAGATCTGTAGCAGCGTCACTCTACTCGCCAAACTCGTGGATCCTCTATATACAATCTGATGGAGATCATGGTACAGGTCGGCCAATACAAAACTCCCCCAGGCAAACATCTGTGGTTGTGTAATCATCCACTCCAGCATCCTCCCCCAACCAACTACGAATCCCTTCGACTGATGGTCCGGTCCAAGGAAGCCTCTGACAAATGTAGCCAACACAGCAACTAGAGCGGGATACCTGCTAAAATCCTCCCAGTCTATCCAATAACCATATATGCTCGGATCACCACAAATCCGTTGTAGCGCCGTGGTACCACCAATCTCCTTGTGGTCATAAACCACAAGGGCACCAACAACCGGGATCCCAAGAATCCTGTATACGTCCTCGGGCGTCACACTCATCTCACCCGTCGATAGATGAAAAGTGTTATGCTCCGAGTGCCATCTCTTTGCCAGGGCGGTCAATAGCCCCCTGTTGGCCCGAATACCTCGCGGCATGGCCAACAAAGGTCCCAACCCACAATCTAATATCAATTGTCGCTCAGCAGGAGTAAGCTCTCCTATCCGCTCCCAACATAGTGGGAACCGCTCTCTAACCTGGAGGCTTTTAAAAGCCTCCTATTTTGTTTGACCATCACAAAGGACACATCAAAGCAAATTCAATCAATGAACCATATCATGTGCAACATCAATCTATTTGAATATCAAAGCAAGTTACTCTATCATCCTATACTATTTGTTTTCTTTTCAGGAATGCAAATTTATCAACACAACATATCATTTTCTATTTATATTTCAATCATGAATGCGAATTTTTATCTTCATTTTACTATTTGTTTTCTATCACAGAATGCAAATTTATCACACATTTACTCTTTGTTTTTCCATCGCGAGAAGCAAAGTTATCAAACACAAATCAATCAGTCAATCATTTTACTCTTTGTTGTTCGTCACAAAGTTATCAGCGATCTACTCTTTGTTTTCTATTGTGGAAGCAAAATTATCAGTTCTCTATCAGATTTTCTATCATATCTACATGATGGTATTACAATTCATCTATCTATTGACTAAGGAAGCAATTTAAATCATCATTTTTCATCAAACAAGCGTTCTGTACAAAATTTCCTAAATGCGCAATTCTGTTGCCCATATGCGCTAAAACCTAGATGCGCTAAAGTTTTTCGCATATGCACTATTTTGTTGCCCCTATGCGCTAAAACTCCAAATGCGCTATTCTATCCCCTGGATGCGCCACTTTATCTCTCATATGCGCAACTCTATCAATTTTGGACCCTAATCTTATATGCGCAACTTTGTGCCCTAGATGCGCTACATGACCTACCTAGCTGATTTTTCCCTAGATGCGCAACTCTATCTATCAGATGCGCTAAAGGATCAGTTTTTACCCTATTCCTAAATTTTCTACGGAATTTCCTATATGCGCTAAAGGATTTGTTGAATGCGCTCAAACTTTTTCTATATGCGCTAAAATGTGCGAAAAAAATGCAGTCTGATTTAACACAATTCAAAAAGCGATCTAAAATGCAAAATTTGACAACATAAATGGTTGGAATCACTCACCGGTGGTCCATACGCAGCTGGTCTCTGATATCGGCGTGCTCTCTCGAATCTATGCCTGTGCACTGGGATCTCCATCTCGCCAAGTCACTATCAGAGCTCACTTTTTACTGTAGCAGCAGGGTGAAAATGACACTTCATTTTACCCCTTTTACCTTATAAGGGTCTTTTAGGGTGGGAATTAATGGCATTTTTCTTTCTTTCCATACTATTTTTCATTAGGCCTTCATACTCAGCATCTATCGGGAGCTACATCACTGTTCCCCTATTACTATCAACCTCATCTTCCGTGATTTACCTCCCGAGGGGGCATCATCGACATCAAAAATCAGAAACATATCAAGGGCAAAAATTTTTATTTTCTTTGAAGCAATGCGTTTCACACATCACTTCAAAGAGGGGAAAAATGTATACACATAAAAATGGTCATGTCTATAATCCTGGCAATTAATTAAATATTTATTATTTAATTAATTTTTCTAAAATCCTCTACATATGATTAAATTTAATTAATTTAATTATATTGTTCATTCATCTTATTCTTCCTTCATAATTAAATAAATCTATTTTATTTAATTATTTTCATATGTCCACTTAATTAATTAAATAAATACATTTTATTTATTTAAATTAATTATCATTGTTTGAATTTAAATTAAATATTTTGATTTAATTAAATTTAAATATTTCTCTTTCTTCTATTTTAATTTCTTCTTCTAATTAATTAAACGTTTCATTTAATTAATTTCATAAATGTGATTTAATTAAATAAATCTTATTTAATTAAATATCTTATGCTTTTTTTCTAAAATCACAACTAGATATTTTATTATCTTCTATTTTCTTCTCATATCATAATTAAATATTTTATTTAAATATGAGATCTTCCGCTTTCTTCAAAAACCCTAATTAAAGCTTTATTCTTATCACAAACTTTCTTCTGCTTTAAAAAGCTTAATTAAATATTTCATTTAATTAAGAAAAAGCTGAATTTCATCGACAAATAAATAATTGAATTTTTAATTCATTATTTATCATCTTTTAAATCTTTCTTTTATTCTTTTAAAGAAAGATGATTTCTTATTTTCTTATCTTTTCCTCTTTCATAAAAATAGAAAAATCTTGTTTTTAGGTTTCTTCTATTTTCTCTTCAATTTCATCCTTCTTCAGCCATTCGATCTGCCAGGAATTATCACAACCGTTAATCAAGACATCCAATCAAAATCATTCGAAAAACTCTATAAATACCTGTGTGAATCCAAGCATTGATAATAGGCAATTAATTAGAGTTCATGCATTTAATTCATTTAGTATTCATTTATCATAGCATCATGGTTATTTCAAGCATATTAGTCTTCTTCCATATCATAGCTTAAATCTTGCATCATGCATCACTTTTGAATCTCGTTCTTTAGGAATACAGTTTGTTGAGCCTAGCCTACAATCTGAGAACAAAAGCTGGAATCGACAAAAACACTGAAGATAGAGGACAATAGGACGACAATCGAAGCAGAATACTGAGTTTGCATTATTTACTTTTTTATATTCTGTTTTGATACAATGTCTTATCGGTTTGCTTAAATAGTATTTTATTTCAATTCATTTTACGCATATTATTTTTTATCACACACTTCCTACAGTGCGCATTTGGCACGGCCAGATATGGCCAAAATCTATGAGTAGAGAAGGAACCCTCTAAGTCTTCAGAGAACCAAAGAAAGCAGAGAGGAATTACCAGTTCGAGGTTGAAGTAAGCACTTTAGCCGCGACCAAGAGTTCCAGATGGAGTCCAGAAGGAAATTTTTTGAGCCTTTAGAAGATAGCCCAGCTCTCAAGGTGGGTCGAGAGCACAACAATGATGGATATGAGCACAAAAAATGCAAGATAAACATATATTAGAGTGTGTTAGCCGTGGCCATAAGGCCATAATGAGCAGAAATGAAACCACCAAATTAACTTACCCTGTGCGCAAAGGCAGAAACATAACCCGAGAGCCCTATCATGGAGCCTTCAATGAAGCTCGAGCTCATGATGGCATGGAGGAGCAAAGGAAAGAAAAAATCAGAGAATAAGTTCATATAGTCCGCGGCCTTAGTGGCCTGTCTTTTTTTCAATAATGAAGTGAAGGAGCTTCAATACAAAGCAAGCAAGGCTTACCCCAGATGAGTTTCAGTTATGCATATGAGCATGGTGAATATTCCTGAGCACACAAGATGCAGATTCAACCATCATGGCGATGTTATTCTTCCAGACAGGGTTTCCTTCCTTCCAAAGATTTGAGTGCGAAATGAAGTGATAATTAGGGTTTGATCCTATTTCCTCATGCCCTAATTCGAACATCATCATCATCCAAAATTTTTGGTTTTAAGCACATGTCAAATTTTGAATGGGGTCGAAGATTATAGCCTTTGCATTATGACTTTATTGAAACCTAAAACTAAATGTATATGAGGGGGTCGAATTCCTAAGTTGGACGATGGGATGAGTCTTTGAGACTTATTTGGTGCCTTGGTAAAATATTGAAATTTGGATACCTTATGTTATTGTTTTGAAAGAGAACATTAAGGTTGAATTGTGAATACCTTATGACTAAGGGTTATTTACCTTTTAGGGCTTTATTTTGATTGATTTTAGAGAAATCAATGAGTATTGAAGATAAGGAGAGGGGAGATAATTTTTTGAGAAAATCAAATATTGTAATGGAGCAATAAGGAGATTTTCTTTTTGAAAAAGATTCTAAATCTTTAATTGCAAAAATAGATTAATTGTGCAAATCTGCATCTTGTAAAGCAGAATCATAAAGCGATATTCTAAAAATTGCTTTGTGTTTTCTTGCTACTTTTAGCAGATTTTTGTTGACTTTTCCTCTTGGTCGGATTTCAGACCTATCTTGGAGAGATAAGATTGTTTTTGAGCTTTTAAAGCAAGATTAGCCTATTTTTAGAGGCTTGACAGTATGATCATAAAAGTAGTGTGCTTTTTCCTGCTTTTATGCAGTTTTTGAGGCAATTGAAGCCTTTTTCCTTGAGCTTTTTTTTGAGCTCGGATTAGGGTTTCTTGAGGGTTCTTTTCAAGACTTAGTCTTTTTCAGCTCTCCTCTCTCAGTAGTTCAGATCAGAGTTCTTGCTCATATACAATTTTTTGAGTTTGTGAACACATTATTGTACTCAGTTTCAGATTATGGCATTCTCCTGCAGTAAAGACAACATTCCTACTTCTCATTTTTTGTGTCCATTTGTAGTTTTAGTTTGATTTTATCTTGTGATTTCTGTTTACAGAATCCTTGTTTTGTCCTTAAACTGTAATTCTTAATGTAGAAAGTTCAAAAATACAGGTTGCATATTGTGCTTCAAGTCGAGTCTTCATGCAAATCATTTATGTATCAATTGTTCTTGAGAAGCTGTGAAATATTGCATCTTTCTAAAAACTGTTTGTGAGGAAGAGATCATAACTGTCATTAAATCATTATTAGGTTTAGAAAGTCATCTGTTAGAAATAGGTTTTTATGTTCAGTCATCTTTTATCCCTTTACTCGGAGGCTATTTTAGAATAGAATTCATCATTCGAAGAACCAGCTCACTCTGGAGATTCCTTCTTTGTTCAGATCACCCACATCTGAAGAAGGTTTCCATGTTTCAGTAGGTTGCTAAATATTGCATTCAACAGGGTGCAAATCTATTGACAACATTTACTTTAAATATTGGCTTGCATGTTAAAACTAATGTTTTTTTTTGGATGGTTGGTGTTGTTGTTTCCCATATCTCTCTGCTGCTTTTTGGTCTGTTACTGTAACTATGGGATCAGGGCCCTTCCCTACTTATCTAATAAAAAACAGTGTCATATGTTTGAATATTGTTTAATCTACAAATCTCCCTTGCATTCTAATTTTAATGGTATGCACATATGCAATCCATTTTAAGCAAGAGGAGGAGCTACAATTCTAAAGAATGTCAACACAAAATTCCCACAAAATCATTTTGTTACCCTCATTATAAATATATAACAAAAAAATTTTTGTATTAAAAAATTCAAATAATTTTTAATATGTTTGTTTCTTACTAATAATAATGATATCAAATGAATAAGCCTCATAGAGCAATTTACAAATGCTACATTTTTTTCTCATTGACTTCCATGAATGCTTCCAAACCCCTCTCTAGTGACATGGTTGTTGAATTCTAATGGTGAGTTTCCTTAAGCTATACCACTCAATCTAATTGATTTAAATGGAGAATGGGAGGAAATTTATCTTTGTCATTGTATGCATAGATGATGGGATCAGATAAAGACTTCATTACTTTGCACATCATGTGAACATAAAAAAGTTAAAAGAATCCAAGACAAAGATAGAAAAAATGAAGGTGGGAAGAAATTGTGTGCATAAATAATGGAATCAAATAAAAACTTTATTACTTTACAAATCATGTGAACACAAAAAAATTAAAAGAATCCAAGAAAAAACTAAAAAAAAAAATAGAATAGAATGAAATTATATACATAAATAATAGAATTTAATAAAAATTTCATTACTTTACACACATGTGAACATGAAAAAGTTAGAAGAATCCAACACAAACAAACCAAAAAAATAGTGTGAACCCCAATAAGAATAAAAGCGGGCACGACTATCGTGCCAGTTAAGTTGGCATGATAGAATAACATTTGCTTTAGGAAAAGTGACTTCTCTAGTCAATGTCGGTAGAGAATATAATGGAATTCGTAAGGAAATTGAAACCGCGTGAAGAAAAATGTTCTGATGGCTGTCACTGTCACTATCACTGTCACTATCAACGATTGGCTTGACTAGTCACATATCTCACGAAATTTCTATACGTACCACAGCTGGCGACTGCCCACTTGGACTATACATGATGTTTGAAAAGCACAAAATGCTTATTTTATTATTATTTATAAAGAGATATGGTCATCAATGAAATTTCAAATTGTAGACTTCCACAAATTTCTATATGTTTTTGCAACTATGTAGATACAATTAATTATTTGAATGTAATTTATATTATTTATTCACTTAAATTTTATCACATAAATTTATTAAATTCAATATGTAACAAAAATTAAAGAAATTGATTTTTTTATTATATATATTTTTTAATACTATTAATTTTAATTTAGATGAGTTTGAGGGATTTTTATTTTCAATTGATAAAGTTGATCATGTTCATTAAAATTGTCAATTATTATTTCAATTTATAAAATTCAAATTATTTCAAAAATGTTGAACTATAATTCACATATAATATCTATTCATAAATTTGATCATTTTTCATTATGCATCTCCCTTGCATTATCAATCCAACAATATGGATGCATGCAAAATAATGTGTAATCCTATAAAAGCAACAAGAGGAGGGTCCCTAAATATTTTGAATACAAATTTCTTGAAAATTTCTATTGGTTCACCTCACTATTTAGTTTGTCATATTAAGGAAGGTGACATGTGCAATTTGTAAGCTAAAATTGTGGAGGTAGGTGTACCACATTTTAAAGGTCCTATTTTTGTGGCTAACTTGGTGGCTTTTTGTCATAAGTTGCTATGTCATGACTATGACAGACTATGGCAACTTGTTATGATAGGTTATGACAGCTATAAGAGTTATGTATGGGAGTTTCTATGTCACACTATGATAGTCAAACTAAATTTATGGGGTGCCCAAGTGTGCATTTTCCAAGTGCATGTGTATAGGTGCCTTGCATGTTGAGTGGAAGCTAAATTTGAGGAGACAAATGTTGGATTCAAAAAAATCCATAATTCATGGGCCTTAACTACATGCCATATTGGACTCATGTACACATCTTAGGCATGATTTTGGTTATGGAAAATTTTGGCCCCCTCTCTTTCTATTGAAGTGTTATAAATACTCGATGCCTTAATGTATTTTAGTATGACATGGTGGAGAATTGTTGAGATTTCATTATGCTACCAAAATTGCTCCAAATTCTTGTAGTCTAGTGTGGGAACTCCTGAAGAACATTGCTCTGATACTGTATTGTAACTTTTGTTGTTGAATAATACAAATTGAGTTGTGTGCTTTGGAGTGTGGGTTTTTTCTTGTAAGGGTTTTCCCACATACATCTGGCGTTACATGTGTTTGTCTTATACCTATGTTGTTGTTTATGTTTACCTATTATGTGCATCTTCTTGTAATTGAATAAGGGTTTGAATTTTTATAAATTTGTACAAACAAATATGATGCAATACAACTCTCACCACTAGTCTTCATAGCTCTCCCAAGTTCTCCATGCTCAACAAAAGAAAGAGATAAAGGAACCTCCATGTTTTCACCAAAGAATAAAGAACAACACATGACCACAAACATAGTGATTGCCATAGCTACACATAAACCTCAACTCCAATGTCATTTGAAAATAAACATCTAGGAAGAAGAACAAGACCAAAGAGAGAACCTACAAATCAAAGCATGTAGCATGTGCTTCTTCACACACCTCTAAATTCTCTAGTTGTGATAAGTATGATCTCCTTCATTAAATAATCAAAGAGAAAATCATTATCCACATCTAACCATAACTAATATGCATGCATCTCAAACTAAAGGAAGATCAACCCAAATAATCCATTCCCAAACCAAGAGAATAAGCCCAAAGAATCTCCTAAACTCCTCATCAATGAGTGACATCATAAATGAACTCATACACATAAGGAGATAAATATTCCAATCATCTCTCAAATTAACCTTCCAAAACTAACTATTCATAACTCTTGAGATACATATCTATGAAAAGAAAAATAATAAAATATAATACATCTACAAAACACGAATGGGAAAATACATTTTCAAATGATTTACCACTGAGTAGACCAAGAGTGAGGAATGAGAATGCTCCTCTAGGTTAACCAATTCATCATGACTCACTTTAAGAAAAATCTTCTCATAGTTCTAGTTGAACTCTTTTCTAACCAAGGTGTAGGCTCATCAGACTTCCTATTGAAACCTCATCAAAGGGTATCCATATTAATACGTGTCTCTAATCCCAAGAGATATCCTAATCTCACCCAACTCTCCAAGTATCCATGAGTACTTGTAATCGATCAATT
Source organism: Sequoia sempervirens (assembly GCA_007258455.2). Taxonomy (NCBI): domain Eukaryota; kingdom Viridiplantae; phylum Streptophyta; class Pinopsida; order Cupressales; family Cupressaceae; genus Sequoia; species Sequoia sempervirens. Next base: position 4,208 of record VDFB02210440.1, on the reverse strand, counting down.
TATTCCAGCCCCCAAATACAACACAACACTATCATGAAGCTCTCAAACAAATGGTCAATATACTCAATACCAAGAGAACCAACAAGATCAATGTAAAAGCTTCAATCTTGAGAATTGGGAACTCAATCATGACATCATAATCTAACATCTCCTTAAAAGAATATCACATGCTCTAGGGTGAAGCCACAATAGTGGTTTACAATTTGATGGAGGAAGGAAAAATGAGAAAAAATGACCCCATGGCTAAAAAATTAGTTTTAGGGGTTCGAATGAACCTACAAGTTCAACTGAACCCAAAAGGGGTTTGCCCAAAGTAGGGCTCCAACGAACCCATTAATTATTGGGCCCACATTTCCCTCCCAAAATAACAAAAGGAAATGCATATTGAGGGTGGTTCGCTCAAACCAGGGTTCAGGCGAACCCTCGTTTGAGTGAACCCCCCTTATTCCTCATTCTACCCCTAAAAAAAAAAAACCTAATTTTTTATGCTTCAAAGCTCAGGTTGAGGATGGAAATGGAGGAATCTTCACAAACCCAACTGGAATCAGCTAGTCCTCAGAACGAGCTATCCAACAAATATAATTTTAATATGTTTTGGTTTTATTATGTATTTGTTTTTTTAATTTTATTAAACATAGGTTTTTCATTGAAAATGAAGGTCTTTGTTATGCACATGTGGAAAAATAGCAGATTATCAAAAGAAAAAAATTGAAAATATGAGTGCACCAAATATTAATGTCCTTGATCCAACAAAAAAAAGAATTTCGAGATATACAAAAAAAATTACGTGATATATGGTTGCGCTATGTCTGAATTGTAATTGGTTTGACTTTGAAACTTGATTAAAGAAAAAATATTTAATAAAAAAATATCTAACCAAGTTGAAGCACTAGATATCAGAGTTACAAATCTAAATTTGAAAGAATTATAATTTTATCCTTCATGGAAAAAAAGTTATGTGTTATACGATATGCGTCACTTTTAAAAATGTTATTTTCTGAAGAAAAAAAACCAATTTTCATGGGATATGGAAAAAGAAGTGCAATCTGATTCCAAAAATTTTGAAAAAAATATTTTTAGAATCTATAGACAAAATGTGACGAGACTCTAGTTTGCATCATCTTCAAATTCCTCATGGTTTAGCCGTTATAGGTGCCCGAATGTGAAGATTTAGTTAAAAAAATAATTTAAGTGTCCAGTTTGGCCAAAAATTGTAAACCACTATTGTGGGATCACCCTCCAAATGAACATATCATGCTCCCAAGAACACTTATATCATGTCAAAACTCTAACTAGTAATCAAGAGTAATCATCAAATAGTCAACAAGCATAGGTACCACATCATGACTGTACCTAGTAACATTGTCTCTCTACCTCATAATGGAACCAAACCAATAAAACATATGACTTTAAAACCAAATCATGAATTAGAATTTGTATTAACATTAAAATATCTATGGGTATAAACAACCCACATCCAAGTCATATATACAACCTGTAAGTATATAAAACCTACATAACAACTCATAGATCTCACAATGCAACATACAAATTCAAAATATATTGGTAACCATGCCAAATAAGGATAATAAGAGATATACGTGTAAGTATCTAATGACTCAAACATCAAATCACTTGGATTTGATTTTCTGTAAACTCACAAAAGTACCATAGTCGCAAGAAACCCATAAACACTTAGATGAAAATAATACACTACTGGATTTGACACCATTTTCTGACGTGCGTTCATCGGTCGTTCGACAAATCTCTGTCGGAAGATCGACGCAATGGCGAAAATCTTTCCGTCGCTATTTTTCGTCGCAATGCCGACGACAAATTAAACGTTGAAATAACGGCGAAGAATCGTCAGTCGGCAGCATCATGAAATACCTCAGGATTTTGTCAGAATATCGACGAAACCTTTGTTTATCCACCGACGAATTACACCAGAAGTTCGTCGTCGGTTCGACGAAATGGGCAAGCAGTAGCGTGGAAACAACATGGAACGTTCGTCGAAATAGTGACAAAATAGTAGAGTAGTAGCGTCGAAAGAATGCCAAACGTTCATCGAAAGTGCGACGAAATTAGCAAGAAGCAGCGTCGAAACATCGCGAAAAGTTCGTCGACGTCGCGACGAAATTAGCAAGGAGTAGCGTCGGAAGAACACTAAACGTTCGTTGAAAGTTCGATGAAATTGGCAGTGCGTAGTGTGGTAGCAAAGCCAAAATATCATTGGAAGGGCGACGAAATGGGTAGGGAGTTACGACGAAATCGTCGTCGCAGCTATAGCAAATTCGTCGAGCCTTTCTGTTGATTCGTCGACGGTTATCGTCGAAATTGCGACGAAGAAGCGAAATTTAAAAAAAAAAAAAATTATATATTCGTGGAAATGTACCATTGCGGAGACTGACGACTGATCATACATACAGATTGCATATTGGTTTGATGCTTCAAACGATGCATTTCTTATATTGAAAAGTGCATTACCTTATTGAGCTTCTCTTTCTTTTGAGTATAGTTTAATATTCTCTACTTAACAAGGCCAACCACGTGATGGTGGAAGCTCATTTGGCCCTCCGCCCCCCTCACATCACTCTCAATTCCCCATACCCAATCATATAACATTAATCATTGATTCATCCATTAATAACATATAACATTCATTCATTCATCCATTAATAACATATAAAATTCATTCATTAACATATAACATTCATTAATTAACATATTCACATTCATTCATTAACATATATAATAATCATTCTCGGTTTTACATATTATCAAAATATGGTTGTCATGATATGATTACAATCACTTCTTTTTTGTTTCTTTTTGAAAGCTACATAAAGCTGAAGTGGAGTATCATTTTCTAAATCAATATCTGTCCCCCTTTTAGTTGTTCTGCCCTCTACTTGTGATCTTAATGTACGTGTAGTCGTCTGCTCATGACGTGGACGCCGCTTCAAGGGGGGATTTGCTGCAATAAGAAAGAAATGTTAAACCGATATGTTTTATTATTATTGTTACAAGTATTTGATTAATTAAAAGAACATTAGAGTGGTTCTCTTTACCTGATGGGTCCACATCATGTTCCTGAACTTTTGTTATAGACTCATGCTCAACATGTTCAACACGCTCTAAATCCTGATCTGCAGTTGAAACACAAAAGGTTACATTAATTAATACACCAATTGAAATTAAATATGTTTAAGAGAACATGAGGGTGGTCCTCTTTACTGGATGGGGCCACATCATGTTCCTGATCTTCTCTAGCCTGATCATGTCAACACGCTGATCAATGGGTCTACATGCTCTAAAGTTGAAAACACCTAAAGGTTACATTAATTAATACACCAATTGTAATTAAATATGTTTAAAAGAACTTCGAGTGGTCCTCTTTACCCGGACGGGCCACATCATATTCCCGATCTTCTCTAGCCTGATCATGCTCAACATGTTGATCACACTCTACATGCTCTAAAGTACCGGGATGCACACCATGACCTTCATCTGCACGTTCTGCTCCACCCTCACCAGGCTGCATTCCAATGTCATGTGCAGTATATATTATCATTGCTTGAGTGTTTAAAATAAATAGGCATGTAATTACTTTATGGTGGAAATTAATATTGAATAGATTGCACAAGTATTCAATTTTTAATATACTTTATTGAGTTTATTTACCTACGTGTCGGATGCAATGGAAGATTGTGTTTGCCCAGTCAAGACTCTTAGGCGTTCAGCCACGGCTCCATAGCCTTGCTGGAAGGCAATCTTCAGGTCCTCTTCTGTGGGAACTCTGTTGAATTCAGAGCCCTACATTTTTGAAGAAGATCATGAATTTTGCTTCTATGGTGTGATAAAACCAAAATTGTTTTCAATTTATTATAATTTGGATGCAATATTTCATTTATTGATACTTACAATTCGTGCGACTAATATCATATATAACCTCCGTGAGCTGTTTGTTGCTCGTGGCTTTCTAGTCTTGCCTTTGTTGCCTTCATGTGCCTGACAGCCTATGAAAATTTTGGAACACGCTAGATTATGCAAAAGAAAGAGTAATCAGTATATAATTACATTGTTGATAGTATCACACATAGCATACTACTTAAAAATTTAATGGCATTTCCATAGCGCATGACATTGAGAGCATATAAAATACAGAGTTCAATCCATGAATTATAGAAAAATAGATATTTGTTGGT
>VDFB02210439.1:0-12409 GCA_007258455.2 Sequoia sempervirens | reverse complement strand
TTATATGGAGAAGGATTTCTCAAAACTTTTTTTCAGCAAGACCATCTCCTTGTTGGAAGAAAATAGTGTCCAATGTTACAGACTATGAAAGTATGCCATAAGGCTACAACCGATGAGTGTGAAGCATAAATAGGAGTATCCACAACTAGCGTCAACTGGGCAAGATCACCAACAAGGATGATAGAAACACCACTGAATGGTTTCCTTTGGTTATTGGGGAATGCTTGGTGCAACTGGCTATCTATTTTGAGCAGCAACTTTAGACCTAGAAAACTCATTTCATCTATGTACCTGAATGCCCATAATTTTATGCTAGAAAAATCCAACAACTTTTTTTTTGAACCCATTAATTAAACTAATTAACACTCTAAGTGGTTATGGTGTAGGATATAACCCCTGGTGTGGTCACTTCTCAATATAACTTTATAAATAAATAAACTTGAGCTCTTCTTTAGTGATGGTTTACTAGAGTCAATTTAGCTTGCTCAAACATGGACACGCACATTTATGAACTAGAGAAAGATAGGTTTTAAACTTATTCAATGATTTTTTTTTTAAACGACCATAATCTATGAATTAACATCTTTAAGCAATGATCAATTATGTATACCATGTTCATATCAAAATATTGATGTTGATATAATAATATTCGGTAACCAAAAAATAAAATTATTTAGCTTCAATTTAGTCTTTAATGACCTCCTTATTGTTGAGAATCAAAATAAAATTATCATTAGCTATAAATGACACAAACTTAAATAATAATATAATTATGTTCAATAACCCAACAACAATATTATTATTACATAATTCTTGTGTACACAATATTATTGTCATGTGCTTCAAACCCTATTCATAACAATATTGTTATTTAATAACCAATCATCCATCTCACATTTGTATTAGAAATGTTCTCACCTACTTCACCCCAATATTAACATCGTTTATTGTTTTCTATTTATTTATTTAATTAGATGTTATATCTTAATAATATTTATTCTCCCATTTACCATAATAATGTTATAGCTATTTAATCACATCATCATGACTTTTATCCCAATATTATACTTCCCTATTGAATAAAATAATAATTCACTAATTTTATTACTACTATTATTTTACTCATAACAAAATCTTTTATCATAGCACTATGGATATAATTTTAATATCTCCTTGTTTTCAATAGTTTAAATTGATATTACCTTCTATATTAATATTTATTTTTTATATTAATATCACCTTTTACTTCAATTCCTATTATTATGTTATAATACCAATAAACAATTAATATATTTATATTTTCACGTTACAATAATTTTATCCAGCATTATCAATGATGCATTTAAATTATATTTGAACTTTACTATAATCTCTCTCTACTTGGTAAGTGAAATTTCATGATGTAAAAAAAAAAATTGCTATTGTAAAACACATTTACTCTCAAAATTGATATTTTACCTTGCAGGTAATATTAGTATTGATATTTTCTATTATTTAATTTCAAGTTTATTACTATTAATATGAAATGATAATTTTTTTTTAATTATTATTCTTGATAATAATAATTTTTTTTTTTTTAACATTATCATCATTTATTAACATCATCATTATTTTCCCTAGTGCCTCTGAGATCCTAAAGATTTGTGAATGCCCCTAAAAGATCCCCCAAATTAGGATGAAATTAATTCTGCCCAAATAACTTTAGGCCTAATGACATAATGAGTGTGGCGGAAAAAAGTGCTGATGGCCTTTTCACTGTTCTTAAGTGGGCCCATAAGGAAGTTTGTGATTTGAGTGGCCGTAATAGAGATCTCAGTAACAGAGTCATGGAGTTGGAGCAGAAGGTGAGCTGGAGCCGTAATGAGAATGATGGACAGGACACCCCCTTAACGGAGAAAAGACAACAGTTGCAGGAGGAAAGATTGACTAGGCTGGAGAGCAATATGTCCAAGATAGGCCAAAATATCAGGGCCACTGTGGCACATAATCATAAAATTGCCAGGCACAATGCCATTATCATTAACGCTATAGTGGAAATGTTTGAAAAAAATCAAAAGGGCTCACTGGTTGTGGACATGGATGCGAATAGAGGTTGTAGCAGAGCTATTGTTGAAGGGATTTCGACTTGCACCGGGGCTAACACGAAGAGGAAGTCCCCTGCTTCTCCTCATATGGTTCAAATCCTCAAGCAGGGAATACTGGATATGAGTGAAGTTGAAAAGGAAGCCAAGGAGCTGTTGAACATCATGGAGTAGTGTTGTTGTGGTCTTCTCTAGCTTTTTGGCGGTCCTTTTTTGGACCCTATTGTCTCTTTATTGCTGCCGTTTCTTTTTGGGACAGTGGTCTGTTTACTTGGACTTTTTTTACTCTATCTTTGTATGTTTAAAATTTGTGGTTTCAGGTCCCTGTAAAACCTATTTTTTCCCTTTTCAAAAACATCATCATCATTATTTATTTTGCCCATAATAATTAGATTGTTGATAGCGGATTTATCTTATATTAACACTAACATGGTTTTACATTTAATTTTCCTTCTTTTCTTGTCTCATAACAATAGTAATTATTTTTCCCCTGTAATAACTCCATATAGCTTTAACCAAAACATAACTAAATGTATTTATATTAATATCACTTATTAATTTTATAAGCAACAGTCATCAATTCTTCTTTATAGGGTTAAAATTTATTTCAATTTAACTTGCTGTGAGAACAAAAGTGACGTGAGTAGCTCTTTTGAAGCCCTAGACTTTATTCCAAAATGCAAGAAACTAAACTCCATTTTTATAATCTTCACGTTCGACTTTAGGTCAAAACATTATCTCCACTCTATTTACTGCCCTAACTTAACTCCTATCTTTTTTTATCTATTTTTCTTATTCGGCAGGGGTGTGTGAAGCCAAGACGACGGTGTTCAAAATAGGGCATACAGGTTTATCTCCTCCTGAAACTAGGCTAGATGAAATTTGAGCAGGGTCTATTCTTTTTTGGATGTTTGATCCATCGTTACATGTATGCTTCCCTATTGCAGAATGACAAGTATATTTTATTTTATCAAGGATACTAGACCGGGTTTGTATGGAGTTTGCAGAGATCTCTCGTTTATTTATTTATTTATTTTTAATGTATATATACTTTATTATTTTATCCGATTAACTTTTTTTTTTGTTTAAAAAATTGACGAGATTTAAGGTGAGTGCCCCCAAATGCCACAGGGGCGGCTAAGCAACACCACATGGGCCGTGCCCTTGCTGGGAGGGGGCGGCACCTCCCTGCCCAGCCACGGCTAGGGTTTGGGAGGGTCGTGCCCTACCCAATACCACTATTTTGTTTTTATTTTATTTTATTTAAATTTATATATAAATATATATTTTTCTTTTCAGATTATATAAATTTGTATATTTAAATAAAATATTTATTAGATAAGATTAATAGATGTAGATTCGTCACTTTTTTTTTGTTTCCATACATTTAGATGCATTTCATTAATGGGTATATCTGTAGATGATGGTTTAGATCTAATAATAGCGGGTTAAACATTTTACCAGCTTATTTGTTTATTTACCCATTATATATATATATATATATATATTGCAGAGATAAAATTGAAAGAGTGGTATACAAATTTCACCATATAAGAGTTCTTTGTTGTTACCGTGGTAAATTAGAGAACAAAGGTGGTTATAATTCATTATATTGATACAAATACTAGCTTAACTAATTATAAATTCTTTTACCACTTTCAAATACATTTTATAATCTAATTGTATTTTCACAAGTATGCTTGAAAAAAAAGTCAAGACATAAAGTATTAGTAACATCATTTTTAACATTAGACATTATAACCTAGGAATTTATTTATTTATTTTTGCATCATTTAACTATAGGTATTATTTATTTTGAAGAATAGATATATTTTGGTTTGGTCAACAAAATAAAAAGAATACATCCCATTTTCTTTAAAGTTTTGAACAAGTTCTCATAACTTTATTTATATGTATACATATCTATTTTGCTTTATTGAAAAGGAATAAATATATTTTCCTTCAAACTGTCCTAGCATTACAAAAATATCATTTATTTAGCTTACATAATGTATGATACCAAATAATCATTGACTCCAATAATTTCTTTTAAAAAAAATCAAGACTAAGAGATGTAGGGAGAAACATGCCAATAAGTAAGAACTTACCTCACTACCTATTTTCTTTCTTTTCTTCAATTCAACAAAATAAAATTTATTCAATATTACACAATATTTAGGAGTACTCCTTTATCCATTTCAACAAGATACTTTCATTTTACAATAATACTTCAAACTAAAATAAAATGAATAATCATGCCAAAGAATGCAAGCTTGTTCACCACCCTACCTTAATGGCATCATGCAGCCTCATGGGCTCTAGCCATATCCCTGAGCAAGAAAAAAATGACTACCAATGATCTAGGTAGGAAGGTTACAAGAATGACTTAACTACAATTTTTTTTGTCTATCCATTCACCAAACAAATTCTAAATTTACATACACACAAACTTAAAACTTTCTCCCACTTGATTTGAAAGCCATCACAAAATAACACAACACAAAGCTCCTACTCAAACAATTGATAGAAATGAGGAGAAATCACTTATCTCCATCATGTTGCATTTTGAACTCCTCCTTTACATGTGAGGGATCTTTGCTTCTTTTCCAATTTTCTTCTATTCTTTTTCCCCAAACTTTAAATTCTCCAAAAGAGTTCTCCAAGAGGAGAAGTGGGTAGCGTCTATTTCCTCTTTTCCATCCAAGTATATAGGAATTCAACTTGAATTCACTTGAATGAGAGAAAAACACTTGTTTGTTTCTCATTCGATCTTTTAACAAATATCCCAACAAGTTCTCACACATGTGTGAGACTTTTGGGGAGATGGGGAATGTACAATGGGACTCTACCCAACATCCCTTACAAGGTGGTTTCACACATGTGAAAGCTTTGATGCTCTTCCCAAGTTCATTAATGAACTTTGGGGAGTGTGGTGGGAGAGTGACAAGTCACTTCTCCCAACTTCCAAGAACTCAAATTCGTCACTCTTTCAAGTGGAATTTTGAAGGGTCATATCATGCCTTAAGGACAAAGTCACATGTCCAAAGGGTCACCCTTCCATAAGTATAGGCCCTAGGGGTCTATTTTTGCACTAATATCAATAAAATTGACCAAACAACACTCTAAAATGATCACTTTAAAGGCCAATTCGAAATTGAAAACCTAATTAAGGATTTCAAAACATTAATTATACTTACACCCTTAATCACTTAACTTAATTTAATAAGGCTCCACAACACATGCTTACACTAAATTACCAATCATTAAACCCTAAGCACAATTAAAGTCTACACAAAACCCTAACTATCTCCTAGATCATTGGGTCAAAATTTAAAACCTCAAAAGACAAATATTTAACTTGGGTCTAGATATTTCTCCCTTTTACCCTTGACATTACTCTCACATGTATTTTTACAAATACATGTTAGGTTAGAAATATGATAAATACCTGTTCAAATATCAATAAGACCAAATTCAATAGTTAGTAAATCATAGTACTCATAGATATTCATTTCCTTTCCCTATGAAATATGGAAACTTTGAGCATACATGAAATAATAATGAAAACCTAACCTTAGCTAAATAATTTATTTACATTACTAAATTTACTCTTGGACACTCCTTTAATAAAATTCATCATGCAACTTGATATCTAATTTATAGAATTTTTCCTCAAATTATCCTACCTTAGGTACACCCCTCATTGATTAGAGTTGTCCTTTAAATTTACCTCGATGGTGCTTGGCTAGTGATACTTCTAGAAACTTCTTATTGATCTTCCAAAAGTCCCGCTTTGTTCCTAACTATTATCATTTTTCAAGTAACATGAAACTTATTAGCGAGATTCAAACCAATGTTAGGTACACAAAATTATTTAGCTTATATCGATTTAAGTGTATTCTTCATATGATACTTGTTCAAGAATCTACATATTATCCACTCATATTCATTCTTAACAATTTTCCCATTTTCATTTACTAAACAAAATTTATCACAATAATCATTTAAACTATTTCATAAGAAAATCAAAATATTAAACATGGAATTGGGTTAAATCATCTATTTATTCACTAAACTAGCATAATTGAACCTACACAATAAGACGCCATGTAATTCTATAATCTGCCAACAAAACGTATACTGTTCGTTACTGGAACATTGTCAACGGCCGGGTCTCTGCAAAAGATCCACATCCCTATGGGAACCCGAGGGTCAGAAGTGGATTAGTCGAGGTGTATATGTTAGGTAAGTCAACACCTATAGCTACTGGCATTAGCGTATATTGCATCTAATAGTAGAGGTGTTTATTTGTTGTCTTATACAATTTATTAAAAAGGATTTTCTAGTGCCAGCTGTTCTTTGAATGATCATGCAGAGAGGGCCTTTGGGCGAAGGTTGCATGTGATGGGATTGGATAATTTGAAGAGATAATTGCTGTTTTGCTGAAAGTTGATGGGCTAATGTATTTACAGGCAAGAATTGTATAGTAGCTTGCTCATGCTATGCCTTGGATGATGGGATGAATTCAAAAAAATATTATGAAGTTGTTTAGGCACATGGTTTGTATTCCATGAATGTTTCATATCAAAGTCTCACCTACCCAACAACTGGAGCTGATTTATACTAAAGTTATTAGTAGCACCAAGACGAGAGAAAAATTCCCATTCATATTCATCCATAGAAGGTTGATGGTTCAAATCATCACTATCACTACCATGTTGTTCTTCAATTGTGGATGCAACTCAAACCCTCCCATTTTCCAAAACCTAAAAAAAAATGAGGTAAAGTCTCATGATTTAGTCGACAAAAAACTTTGACATCGGGCTTGGCACAACACTCATCAACTGTAAGATTTTCAGAAAAACCTTCAAAAACTTTGAAAAAGTAAGACTTTTTTAGAAAAAATCCTCAAAAAACTTCTGAACAGCAAAATTTTTATAGAATTTTTTTCTAAAACTCTTTAAAATCTTCAGGTGCACAATTTTTTGTTGAGAAAAAAATCGCCCAAAAAAATTGGTCTGCAAACCCTAGCAGCAACCCACGATTTTTTAGATAGGAAAAAATCACCAAAAAACTCTTCATTAAACACACTTAGTAAATTTTTTCAGAAAAAATTTCGAAAAACTCTTTGCAGAAATTTTATTTTTCTCCCAAAAAATTCCTCATTAAAAAAACTAGTTTCAAAACAACCCTTCGTTACATTAAATCACGATTTTTACAAAATCAGTTCAAAAATATAAAGAACCATCACAAAGATCAAATGATATCCACATAAAATCACCAGCGCAGATTGGGAAAACACCAAGGTTTCTAAAATTAAACCAGATCCCACAAAACAAGTCAGCCAAAAACTCCAAAAATGATAACCAGCTATTTTTATAACTTTCCAATTTTATATGATCTCTTGTTTGGAAAGACCTATATTTGTCTATATGTTTTAGAAAGGTTTGTATAACATAAGTTCAGTCCAACAAAATGTCTCAAATATTTATGTATCTTCAAAGAGAACAGTCTTGAACAATGAGTACACAAGGATAATTATAGGCTAGTGTCTCAGTTTCCATTTAGCCTTTTTGCTCTACTCTGAATGTGTATATAAGTGGACTGAGTCAATTAGGGATACACCAGCTAGGTCTAGAGGCCTTTGCATATAGAAATGAATATAATTTGGTTGTAGGTCTTCATCAGCATCATCTTTATTTATACAGAACCATGCTTTTTTACCAACATTCAAAAAAACATATTGTTTTCTTGAAGTGAGAAGAGGAAATTTTTGTGCAACATATGTAAACGCCTCCTGCAGAGATGTCATGGTCTCAAAAGAATGCTGAACATCATGAATTCCTTTGACATGAAAGCAGTGCCTCTATCCCTCAACCATATTTGTATTTGCAAAGTCTTTCATCATATCGCGGTCGTCATGACCAATAAAGGATATAAAGTCACAACAGAATTAAACCTCGAATTGGCGATTCCAAGAGAGGACTAATATCTTCTTTATGGCATTGTTCATTTATTTTATCAAACAAGGAACAATATTACTTGAAATGGAGCAGTACAGTATGTGCACTAAGAACTAGTTTCTAGTCACCATCTATAGAAAATAAATGCTCAAAAGTAATACAACGTAAAGATTTTTAACTAAAACACAACTCAGCTAAAACAGAAATCATAACAGCTATTGTTAAAGGAGAAACTATGAACTGGCTTTATGCTGCAGGAATAGACACGGGGATGGATTCCCGATGTTGCAGGAACAATACAAAGCTGAGTTTGTGTTGAAATCTACAGAAATAGATTCTAACTAGTAATCGACATGAAATGAACAGTTAACTACAACAACCTGCCACAGGATACTTACTAAGTGGGCCCCCTTAGCTAGCATCAACTTAGATTACACAAGAAGTTGACTCAAAGCTTCATCAAATTTTTTTCATATTTAGAACCAGGTTACATCGACTACTCTATTTGAAAATATAACTTGACACAAAACTCTATTGCTTATTCAACACATATTGTTTCATCCTCATTCACTCATGCAGGAGGAATGGTTATTTAAATGGAAAAGAACAACTAACTAATTAACAAAGGGAGTCATAAATACATTCCGAATCCACAAAACAAACATTCATAAATGAAAGTCTATCTGTTTGACACGACCCAGAGAAAATATAGCATTACACACTCCCTAGATCGAAGGACCATTGAGTTTCTTCCCAAAGATTTGGTCAAAGAGTTATTTCTGGAATGACTTCTTCAACAGAACCGAGATTCCTTGCACTAGATCAGCTTCAGCTCCCTCCAACAATCCTACAATAAATAACAGAGGTGAAGGAAGGCATACACACAAGTGACACATCATCTATTCATTAATCACATGTTAATCTTATTCCATTATCTAAAATCATAAGCATACATTAGCTATGCGGGTGGTCAAAAAGGTAATTAATGAAGTTGTCAAGCTACAGGAATATGGAATTCATTGCTACAGGATACTACCCGAAAAGTCTTTAATCAACAGATTTAAATAACTATTAATAATAAAAGTAAGAGTATCAAAGTTTCAAACTATGAGCATATTTAAGGCTCATCATTCTGCCCCCTACTTATGATAATGCTAGTCCTCCAGCATTGACTTTTCTTTTTATTTCCCTAAAATTTGTTGGAGTAGTATGACCTTTGAGCGAGGTTCCAAACTTGTAGTAAAAACCTCTGGTAAACTCTCATCTTTCATATTTGCGGTTCTCTATTTCTGCATTGATTTCCTTGGCTTGGTAAGGAGAGAGTGGCCACATTAAAACTGGAGGTTGGAAGGTCAGTGGCATCCATAATTCAAATCTACTTTGCAAACCCAGTTGCATGTACCTTTCTGATCTCCTGAGTGCTGCTGTGAAGTTCAATGGGCTGTGAGGCTCTGTCCTTCTTAGACCAACTATCAATTTCTCCCACCTTGCCTCAATTCTGGAAGAGGCAAGTTTCCAAAATGTATATTTATGTTCTTTGAACTCATTGTATACCTATTTTCTGATATCAAAAAATTTCTTTCTTTCCTCAACATGATTCCGTCCATAAGTAACATTAAACCAGGTTCTTAAAACTGTGTGTGGGTCTGAACTCTCGGCTCTTAAAAGAAGAGGTTCATCTTTTTCCGCTTCTTCATATTTTTCCAATTGTCTTCCATAATTGATCTCATTTGTAGCCCAAGACATAAGTGCTCTTAAATGGATATCACCTATATAAAGAAGTGGGTTCCATTCAGTTTCTGCAGGAATTAAATAACCATGTAAATAAAGTTCACACATGGAGTTTTTCAACCAATTAGGGGCCACTTCATAAGCATCATAGAATTCTTTAGCTGTTTCAATATCGGGATCCAAATTTCTGGAGATCCTCATTAATTTGAATCAAAGAAACTGCTCCTTCAGACACATTGCATATACTTTGGGTGGCGACCTACACTCCATTATCTATCTAGTTATTTTCATCATTTTATCCATCTTTGTTTGCATATCTTGAATTTCTTGCTTTTCCCTTTCAATTTCTCTTTGCAGCTTTTTCTTTTCCTCATCCCACAAACTATGATGGACTTCAGTTTTGACAAAATGGCAAAAACATAAAGTGTGGAATGACATAGGCATCTTCTTAATTCTCAGAAATTCTAAGTATGCAATCAGTAAAGTTCTTTTATACACAACTAAATCTGTGCAAACTTTAGTGGGAAATGGATTATCACAAGGTATTTCAGGTAGTTCAAGCACACCTTCCTCTTGCTGTAGGATAAAATCATCTTGCTGCAGGATTAAGCCTTGTTGCTGTACAGAAGAAGGTTGTTCTTCCTCAGAAATTTTCTCAACTGCACAAGCCAAGTCATTCAAACTCGGCATTTTCCTTCTATCAACATTACTGGGTTGTGCTGCCTCAGGAACAACAGAGGAGCTTTGTGGAACATTTGTAGATATATCCAAGGAGTTATCATGACCTAACTCAGCAGAGTCCTCTGATATTATGACAGTTTCTGTTTGAACAGAGGTTGTAGCAGGCTTAGACTATTTTCTCAATGAACTTCTTCTTGGTATTTTTGTAGGAGCAACAGCAAAGGATGCTTCCTTAGTAGTCCTCTTCCTAGTTGGTCTTGAAGATCCATACTCGGCAAGGGAAGAAGAAATTGAAATTGGAGTATTAACGAGTGTTGCTGTAGGAAAGATAGAAATAGGGGAAAACTTTGCAGGAGAGGATGAGACAAAAAGTTTTTGTCTTTGAGTATGTGGGTCTGACTCAAGAGTATGCCCTACCCCGGATGACTCACCTACAATTGTCTTTCCCTTTACTCTTCTAGTGGTAGACCTTGTTTGCACACCGGTAGAGGACGTCAGTATGGAAGCTGCAGGAGTGGGCGCTATAGGAGCAGCAGATTCTTACTCTGTTTCAGTACTTGAGGACTCAATTCTCATTTTCTTTCTTCTAGGCTGTGCGGGTAATACCCTCGGAGGTTCTGGCGGTTGAAGACCTTTTTGGGCAAAAAACTCATTCTAGGAAAGAGGTGAAACATCCCTTAAAGATCACTCAGCCAAAAGTTTTATTAGGGCATGATGGGTGACTGATTTTTGTGTACCCATTTGGGTTTCATGTGCACTACTTTGCAAAAGATTCAACAAAAATTTTGGAACATTCACTACCAGTCCATGTCTCATATGACTTAACAATTTGAAATGATATGAATTTAGGTAAGAGAAGCGCCCTTCACAAGTTAAATACCTAATAAAAAAGATGTCATACTCAGAGTATGGATAAGGAAGGGACGTTATTTTGTGCCCTTGCTTTGAAATTTCCAAAGGCCCATTAGCTGGTAGGGTAAACTCTGCCCTAGCAGAGACAGCATCCCTTCCAACAGGAAAATTTTCACCAACTTCTGGTAATCCAGTGACTTCTGAAATTCTTTCCTCTATCACAGCCACTGTCAAGCCCCATATCGTAGCCTCATTCTCTGAAAATGTTCTTAAAAATTTTCCTGTAGCCTCTTCATCAAAAGAATCAATTCTAAAGAAATAATTTAACCATCCACAGTTGGAAAATGCTTGCATTAACTAAGGATCCTATACCAATGCATCATGAGCTACAGGATCGTGCCTCACCAGTTGGCCACCCATAATAAAAAATCCTTAAAACAAAAACTCAGACTGATGCTGAAATCTTGAAAAAGACTCTTCTTCGTTACTGCACTTTCCTTTTCCTCACCAAGAATAACAACTAGAGTTTTGCATAAAATAGTTTTAATAACTACTTAAACTAAGTAGTTAACTTGTTCTCAGGATATGGCTTCGCAATCATACTTTTAGAAAGTACAAGATCATAACTATTTTTGGCAAACGTAAATTTGGCACAGGAAAATTTGAAATTAGAATACCCCCAACCCCTACTTAGCATTCGACATGTGTCCTCACATGTACAAGGTGATAGGATTAAAGCATGCAATTACAGCTAATGTATACATTATGATTAATGAATAGACAAAAAGAATAAATTATGCGATAATGAAAAGATTTTGCATACCTTGAATGCAGTTCTTGGGAATGCCATAAAGGACAACAGCATATCATGAAATGATAGTTGGAAGATTAAATGCATGAATGAGCGGAGTAGCGAGATGAGTGACGTGGTAGATAAAGAAATGAATGATGTGATAGATGGAAAGATACATAGAAAAGTGGTTTTCTTTAAAAGAAAACTTTATTATGGGCGGTCAACGCATACTTAAAGAGATGCTGCAAGAAAAAGGCCTAAGCCTTTTGCTACAGGAGGACCAGTCAGATCAAACTTTTTTAGGAACT
>VDFB02210438.1:0-21886 GCA_007258455.2 Sequoia sempervirens | reverse complement strand
CCTCAAGAGGTGGCCAAACTCTTGGTACATTTCAGGGTAACATACAAGGCCAAATGGTTTTAGACCTTCTTCTCTTTAGGTGCTGCCAAACCTAGGTGGGTCTACCTATGTGAATGAAGCAGACTTGAACTATGTGACTCCTCCTACAATAGTCTATTCACCATGGAAATTTGAAAGTGAACAGATGTACTACTAATCTAGCATAAAATGTATAAGCAGTATCAAAGAAATATGTTCAGTTAACAAATGTAAAATGTTTAAAATGAAATGAAACTAAGTGATGAAATGTGAAGACTAGTGCTTTGTTGGGTATATGGAGTCAAGTAGAAATCAGAGACAATTGACTTATGACTGGTAATAATTCAAATTGTCTGGCACTTCTATGTTTATAACTTGTATAAAAAGGTAGGGATGCAATTATCATATTCTTCTTTAATAATCCAAAATAATATTCCTAAGTTGTTGTGAATAATCAAGAGGACTTTAATCTTTACTTAAAAGACCCAATTAAAAATGCCACACAGATATAGCAAATGTGCACTAATAAATTGAAACTATGCGTGATATATAAATTTAAACAACAGAGTAATATTAAATATGGAGACAATCTGGCAATATCTTCAATTAACTTAACAAACAATTGATACCAACATAGAGCCACTGAATCAGATATTTTCCATTAACTTCATCAAAAAATTTACACGTGCATCTTGGTCCTTTATGACGTAAACATTGTATCAATCCCTATTCTCCTAATTCTATCAACTCCTATCTTAATATTTTTTTCTTGGTCCTGGTCTCTCTTATTTATAGGAGAGGCAACAAGCTTTGGACCAAAAGACATGACTTTTGATAACAAAACTTAACTAACATGTAAAATATAACTGAAACAATTAACAACTAACACATGACAATTTTGTTAATCTCTGAGTAAAAGCCTGAGTCACCAAAGACCTGTGCAAAGCTTTTACTTTATGATAATCATTATTGATAGTGATTAATCTTCATCTGAACCAAGGTATTTCTCCTACCACTTGCTTATGGTTAAATCATTCAGCCAATTGTATTCTTGTGCAGCAATGAAGTTTGATAGGTGGCTTTTCCATCTACTATCGAGCAAGTTTCTGGCATCTACAATGAACTTTGTATAACCATTATCCAATGCAATAATTCCATCAAGCAGAGCATGAAATTTTTCTAGATTGATATTACCATCACCCTATATATGTGTCAAACATTGTGGAACCATTTGATCAAATTCATTTCTCCATTCATCCACATCCTTGAGTTGACCATCACCTTTAACGATTAGAGGGCTAAAACTGTGTTTGATTGAAAATCAAATGAATTCCTTATGTTTTCTACCTTCTTCATATCAATCAAATACTTATGCTCATCAATGATTCCTTTTACCATTTCTTGAGTAGGTTTTAACCTTGGGGGTGCATCAAGATCTCTTTTTGTGGCTTTACACAGAGTGGTTAAGATATGGTAAGAAGGTTGCCATATTTTCTGCAATTTCTCTAAGATAGGGGAATTAGTATTTATCTGTTCTAGAGCTTTTACCAAATGACTGAAGCCCTTGTGAACTCCACTTATTTTCTCTTTTAAAACTTCAACTCTGTGTTTCAGTATTTCCTCCAAGGTACTCAAGATGTGTCGTTTGATATCATCCATATTATGATTCTTTAGTTTCTCAACCTCTTCTTTCAATTGATGAATCTGTGGATCTTCAACTGAAGCAGGTGGATGATATACAACCATTTCATTCCCCTTTACATCTATGGCTTGTTGCAATTGTTGTTTCAATATGACATTTTCAATGAATAACTTATTTATCTCCTCATTTGATAGTTTCAGTCTTTTCTCATACTTTGTCATCTTCTTTTCCATGTTTTCCACTACATCTCTTGTAAACACTACTGAATGCATTGTCATGGTTGTTGCTTTTGTGGGAGTAGTTTCCTTCATAGTTTTGACCAGAGAAGACCCTCTCATTTCTTGCACGACATCTAGAAGCCTAGGTTTCCTTGTGCTTTTTTGTTTCGTCCATAGGGCAAGGGTCTAGGTGGTTGGATTATATCTTGTCCCTGATACTCCTTCCAAATAAAATTCTACAACCAATTTGGGATCATCTTGAACTCTTATTTGATCCAACAGAAACACTTTGGAGATCTCCATTCCTAGTATAATGAGCATGTTACTTTTCAACACTAACTCCCTTGCTTCTTTAGGAGTAATATTGACATTGTCAATATTCAACTCTGCCATTGTTTGTGCCTGTACTTCTACATGTTTCGAATCATCAACTCCAATGAGGTTAATTTTCAGTCTGCCATCAAATTGTTTCATCTTCATTTTTATCCAAAAATATTTGAACTCCCTAGTATGGATAAAGTCATCATCCTCCATGAATCTCAAGGAAGCAATAATTCTTTCATCATCCTACATTTCATCAATATCCTCCTACGATATTCTCATCTTTGGATCATGAAGCTCAAGGATTTTCTATTTCTCTGCAACCTCTTTCATCTTAGCCAAAGTTAAGACTGCCTCTTGTTCTTCATCACTTGACTCATAGTCCACTAGTGACCCAATCTTTTGTTTCTTGGCAAGAGGATCATCTGTTTGAGATGGAGGAGATGGATGAATTGGTGATGAAGGTGGTGTATGTGATGTAGAGGCTATGGATGTTGGTGGCTGGGGTGTAGGAAGTGGGGCTGATTTCTCTTCTTGAGCCTTTTTAGACAATTCATCAAATTTACCAAGGACTAATTGCATTCCTTTCAACAAATATGGCTCCTCATCAAAAAATCCTTGAACTTCTTATCTTTTCCTCTCTCTTGATCCTCCCATCTCATCATCATTAACCATATTTTCCTTCTTTCAAACACATTTGCAAAATAGACCAGGTTTCTTATTACATCATCTTTTGGATCAAATTCATGTGTTATTTCCCTCTTTGTGAGTAGGGTTCTTATGATATTGTTGATGTGGCCTTCTGGATCACATATTCTCTCTTTCCCTGATCTGAGAGAAAAAATAGCTTTTATAAATCTCTGCAATTCCTCCAACATATCTGATCTAATTGACAATTCTTCAAATACCATCAAATCAGGTAGAAATGTGCCTTTTTATGATTTTTCATCAAATCATGCTCCATCCAGAGCATTTGCCACATAAATTCTAAAAACAATACTTTGCTAGGCACAAATTTTGGTAAAATATGAGGGGCATGATCACAACCATATACCCTGATGATGGTGTGTTGTGGCATCAAAAACCAATCAGCATAATTATGTGTAAAACCTTGATCCGGTTTGTATTGCAAGGGTCTCATGACATCCATTAGGGATTGTGGTGTAGGAAAACCAAGCTGAGCAATTAGTCTGATGAAAAAATCATCCCTAAATACAACATAATCACTTTCATTACATTTATTGTCCCAAATATAACACCAATTTTGTATTGGGAGCATAACGCCATTATCATGTGTTCTCAATTTCATCCTCTTTATCCATTTTTTTTCATTTTGAGATAGAATCAAATGGCATAATAAGGAGTACTTTCTAAAAGTTATGGGTGCCTTGGCTTCCCTAACCTATAACAAACCTTCATGAATCTGTTCCTCAATGAATGAAGCAAAATCAAACTCCACATTCGATTCAAGATGTTGGATAATCATGGCCATTCTCATCAACCCTATCGACATATTCTCCTCTACATCAACTCCAAGAATTTGACATAATGCATAGTAGTTTTGAAATAGGTTTGAAAGTTAGACACTGGAAAGGGTTCAATTTTTGAAGAGTGAATGGGTAGGACTCTATTTTTGTCACCCCTTTTCATGTGTAAGGGGCATTTATCAGTTCTATAGGTCCTTTTCAACCTTCTATATTCTTGCTCCAGCTTCCCCAAGTCAATTTCAGTGACAACTTGCCTCTTTAGGTCAAAATACCTAATTATAGCTTCCCTTGATATATCTTAACTCAGAAGACCCTCGACACGCTAAAACATAATTTGTGACATGAATTTCTTCAATTTATGATTAGATATATGGTGAATAATAAATAAGGTGATCTCTTAGCAAAATCCTTGTAATTTCACTTTGACATTATGTTCTTTTGTCACTACCTTGAAGGTGGAATACACTAGTATACTATGGAATGTAGATTGAAATTTAAATGGATTATTATATGGTTAAAGTTTAGAAGATTCACCTAATAGATTAATGTGATATAAAATGTTACTTATAATCATGTTGGTAATGTGCAGGAAGGTAACGGTGTTAGCATGAGAAGGGAGGACCATCGAGAGAAAATCAAAAGACATCTTCTGAGAATTTAAAGTTAAAATGTTGATAGATTAAGAGGAATCAAATAAACAAACAAGGGGACAGATAAATGTTGGAATCAAATCAAATACATCATTGGGAAGTTCTAAGTGTAGCCCTATTTGACTTGGAAGGGTTGAGGTTTGATATTTTGATTGGGTGATCCAATTGTAGGACATGTGATGTGAGTATGGTTGGGGTTGGAACCCCTGGTCAGGATCAAAATTCGTATGGATTCTTGTGTAGGTTTTGAAAAGGGATTATGGAGTCAATTTCCTTGGTTTTTGAACAAGAATAGACCCCTAGGACCTATACCTATGGGTTTGGAACCTTTTTAACATGTGAACTTGTCCTTGGGATGTGAAAAGACCCCTCAAAAGTCCACATTCATGAATGTGGCGAATTCAAAAGTGTTGGGGCTGGGGAAGAGTGACTTGTCACTCTCAACCTTCTACTCCTCAAAAAGTTCTTGGAATCAGCACAAGACTCACACATGTGAGAGAACTTGTGGGAAAGAGTGTGGGTTTGGAGGATCCCTATATATCACGATAGGATGGAAGATTTGGGCATTGCCCACTTCTCCTTATGGAGAACTCTAGTTGAGAAAGAAGAAAGAATAGGAAGAAGAAAGGAGGGTGATCAAGAGGGCTTGGTTGGAGAGGCAAGAAGGGTAGAAGAGCTTAATCTCTAATGAAAAAGATAAGTTTTCCCTTCTCCCCACTCCTCATTGAATTAATTGTTGTAAGAAGATAGTATGCTTGTAGGAATGTTTGTTGAGTATGGTGAGTGGAGAGCTTAGATGTTATGTTATCTTTAAATCTTGTAGAATATTGAGAAGACTCCATTTATCATCTTGGAGTTAATAAAATCCTTGCTCGGGGGTATGGCTAGAGCCCATGAGGCTCCATGACGCCATTATGGTAGGGTGGAGAGCAAGACCTTGTTCATGAGTTTGTAATTTATTTATTTTCCTCAAATATTGCAGTGATATTGTAAGTCTAAAAATATGGGATTCATATTTTTCAATAAAGAAAATAAAAGAGCTAGTCTTATTCTTGTATGTGTTATTCATTGTATTTATAAGGGTTGATGCATTATTAGAAGTTAGTATTTTGTGGTGAAATGAAGAAAATAATGGGATATAATGTGCCTACTATCTTTCTTGCATAAGGAAATGATATTTCAATCACTAGTCTTTGTTCATTGTAAGAATAAGGAAAATATACTAATCTATCAAATGGTTGTAAGTTATAATGTTAGGAATGAAATGTGCTCAATATTGAAGGTGATCCGGTGTACAGATTTGTCTAAAAATGTCATATTGAAGCTGCTAAATATCTTTATAAGAAGTTCATCTTAATGTCAAACTATATATAATTAGCTTATCACAACTAGAAATTTAGCATAGTTTAGGTTCAAGAGTATTAAGTATCTCTAGTATGTTTCTGACTATTTGATCATATGAATAAACGAAAAGAGACAATGATATAAATCCAGTTTGTAATAATTAGGAGCCTCATATTTTTGTTAAGAAAATGCCTTACTTCTGTTGAGGAAAGAAGAGAATAAAAATTTCTGTAAATGGCCTAGATGCCTGCCGTAACAAAACCGTTATGTTTAGTATCTTTACTGGAAATGCCTTATACATCTGTATATCTGCACAAGAGATCATTTAAGAGTTGTAAGTATAGAGCAATAACAATCTTAACAAAACAGCTACACAATAGGATGTAGATGTGTTCACCTATTTTCGACTACAATGCAGAGCCATGGTCCTAATGTTTCAGTGGCTGAAATAAAATAAAATAAAATAAGTAATGCTAGAACGATAACAGTGCAAAGGAGAATGAAATAAAGATACCTCAACACTGGCATGATATGTTGAGGGCCTCCACTGTGAACCTCTATCTTATTACCACCGCCACCCCCTTAACTTGGCTTCAGATTCAATCATTCCCTTTAAACTCTCCGGAGAAGGATTTAGGATACTGTAGGTAAATTTCTGAGTAGCGAGATCAACATCTCTTCATCGACTTTTCTCTATATTCCTTTCCAACACCTTAGAAAACTGTTAGTATAACCTGAGACGCATCTTAAATACTGCCAGAGATAATATATCATTGATAGAGATTGGTACAGACTCCTCAGTGGCTCCAGCATGTTGCCTAGTTTGTTTTTTAAAAAAGAAGAAGGAGAGAATAGGCTGTGCGTTTCATTATACCGGCTGATTAAACCAGTTATCATTACTGTTGACTCATCAGGATATAAAAATACTAATACCCTGCATTGGTTAAATGAGAATATCTAGTTCTTAGTGTTTGTTGTAAAAAAATAAAATAAAAAAATTTAGGCACTGTCACTTCCTTTCTGTCAGCCTGTGACACTTATTGTCATGACAGCCAATTCTAGGGTCGCCTGTACTATTTGGTTGAAAGTATGGAGCTTAACAATGCTAGTCTTATACCCAGCTTCAGATGTAGCAAGTCATATTAGTAGGGGTAGCCTAAGAAGAAGTTTAGCGCAGCCTTTGGAGGATGGAACGGCTTGTATTGTCAAATTCACAAACCTGCGCCAAAGCAAAAACAACAGTTTTAAATTCATTTATTTATTTGATGATTGAAATCATTGCATCTCAATAGAATATTGTAGTCTACACGCAGATTTCTAGATGATCCGTATGTCAGTCGAGGCTAAGTCGATGAGCTCTGCAACATTAAATGTACAAGTGCTAGGACGGCGATGTTTTCAGTCTCATAATTGTATTCATTTGCTGTTGGTCTGTCAATCGTGAGGAAGGAATGGCAAAATTAGTGTCACTGCCGTCTCATTCTCGTTTCCCTGCAGCCTAGCCTATCTTCCTCTGCAACATTGCTATGAAGTGTAATAGGCCTGGGGATGTTCCATGCACTTCATCCCTGCATCGGGCTGCATGTTCAACTGTCAAGAATCTCGTGATTTATCTCATATACTATATAAATAAGCACTTGAGTAGGGAGATATATGCGTACCCAATGAGTTTTCAATGAAAATCACCCTTCTATGGACAAGTGCATCATGTAGCGAATACCACCTATTAATGTTAACCTTGCAATGGAGCGGCATCCGAAATAATAACGATATTTTTTTAAAAGAAAAGTGACACTCTACAATAGTGAGGCACCCATGACATCTCGTGCAAGCTTAGTGGGGATTGTTTGAAAACCAAAGTGAATAGGGGTAGATGTTTTGCGCTTAGCTTATTTTATTTATTACCTTCATTCCCAAAACGTGGAACTTAAATAAGAGCCATAAAAACATTCATATAAGTTAGGACATAAGAAACATTAAAGTAAATTTTAAAAAGACATAAAATTAAAGGCTAAAATGAGGGGCTACATGGCTTATGAGCTTAAGATGGGGGGCTCACATCTATTAATTTTAAATGGGAAGAAACCAAAACTAAAGAGAATTAATAGAACCTGTTCTTATAATAAGAAAGAGAGGGGAGATTCTTCAAATATTTATTTTTGTCCTCTTTGATTTTTAAAGAAAAATAAATTAAAATTTAAATATGTATAAATAATTATATATTTATATTTAATATTAAAAATTCACATAAATATTCGTAAATGGAAAATGAAATAAATAAAAAGGTGATAGGTAATTAAGTAAATAAATATCTTATATATATAGATAAGAGACATTTCTTTTTATAAATATTAATATATTAAGATTATTTTTGGTTAAGTGTTAATATCATTAATTGATAATTATTGGTAACAATATATCGTTATAGACAATTAGAGATTTGGTAATGGCATTAATGGTTGTTATAACGGTAATAATATTTTGAGGTAAATTCAAGATTAAATAATAATATTATTAATTATAATAAAAGTATTATTATATTGCAAATTGAGATTTGAATATATTGATACCACCATTTGATTTAATAGGGTTATCTTGAATTGTGATGAGATGTTTAGATAACCATACTACTAATATTGGAGGATAATATTATTATTAATGTGATTCACATTAACATTGATATTAATTATGAGAATATTGATATTATCATAATTAACCCTACTAACATTACTTGGCGTTAGGATTAATGTTAATGTCATTAATCTATATGACTTGGACTTGTAATCCGTTCAAATGATAATGGTCCCTACCCTAGTTTAGTAGATCAAAATTTGAACATCAAGTGAAGATATAACGATCTAATCCTAATCGAATAGTCAATTGTTCCATGCAAGTTTAGTGTTGGTAGTAAACCTTGTCATCAGTTTGAGTAATAGGCCTAGTCATTAAACCTAATGGGAGTAATTATGGAAAACCTTTGTAACTCTTATCTTGAGTCATTTGTTGCTAAATCAAGAGTGCATCTTCTTCCCACTCCCTGTCCTTGGACGACATGACAATGGTGAAGTTGCACGAGGAAACTTCACTCGATGTGTATAGGGTATTACCATGTACGTGCATGATTAACAATTGTTATCATTTTATAGTATAGTTTTAAAAAAAAGTTAGTTGCAATTTTTTTTGTGTGTGAATTTTTGGGCATTACATTTTGGTATCAGAGCCCTAGGTTGCAACTCTAGGGAACTCTGGGAATAAATTAGGCATTAAGTTTGGTGTGTGTGTGTGTGGGAACATATGAACACCACTTTGTGTGAGTGATAATTAAATGTTGATAAGGAAAATTCTAAGGGACTTGCATAGTGTAGTAAATGAGAATTTTGTTTCAATTATCTAGCCCAAATAAGATTGTGAAGTACTAAATTATCAAGAATTGACTGTTTTAGATGGTTCAAGAAAATATTTAATTAATAACCTTCAACTGTTAGGAGAAACTTAATATAAACATGGTGCCTTGGTTTAAGTAAATAGGGTGAATGACTTGATACATATATCGGTCTAGTTAATAAAGGTTATGGCATCAATTTGACCTTTTGATATTAAACTTTCTTAAACCTTTGGAATGGTATAATTGAGTTTCTGAAGTGGGGTCCTTTTATAAAATATGTGAATAGTGTAATAGGTCATCACAATGGGTATTATTAAAGAAACATTATTTTGTTGACGTCCTTAGACCATAATTATTAAACACAATAATAATGTAACTTCTTAAAGTTAATTTTGTTTTGGGAGAAACTTACATTCTTGTTCAGACCTTAGTACAAATAAAGGATAGAACACCATAACTATGCTTTGGAAAATTGCAACTAGTCAAAGAGGAAAGAGTTATATGGCTCACAAAATGGATTAATGTGTTAAGAGTTGTAATTTAAATCTCTAAACCCTTAAATTCATCAAACTAACATGAGTGAAGCAATGGGAAAACCCCATATATTATGTGAAATTTGAGCACCTCATACATTTGAATTTAAAATTTTATCAAAGATTAAAATTAAACCCTTAAGGTGTAGATTGTTGGACCTAAGTCTAAGGACTTGTTCATAATTTGCAATAGATTCTAGATACTCATGAACTGCTACCTTGCGCAACTTAGACCATGGTATACATAGGACTTTCCTATTACTCAATATCTCAATTTTCATAGTGCATAAGGATTTAATTCAAATTCCTGTTCAATGAATGAATCACCTTGTGGTTGTTAGGTAAAGAATTTCATGTATGATGACATCAACTAATGATGAAAGTCTTGCATTGTATAGTATGTGTAACTTAGAAAGGCGAACAAAATTGAATAAAATGGTGAAACCCTATGTCATTCAAACACTAAGTAAACCATAACCTAGTGAACTTAATAGTACGATGAAACCTATCAAACATTTTGTGTTGTTTTATCCAAGACTAAAACAAGTGAAAGAATATAATTACTAAAATTCAAGTCAAAGGTAAGAATGTATAGAAAGTTTCAACTAAGTTATAATTTTGGTGAAAATTGATTTAGGTAATGAGTAAATAATTTCCTTCTAGTAATTGAGTTTAAAACCTTGGTGAAGAGACCTTGTCAAAATATGCATTTGAAGTTACAACGTTATCTAGGGCACACACTATAAACACTTCCTTATACATAGCTAAGAACTAAAGTCTTGTTGGTGCCAAAATATGAAGGGATACATGTCATAAAGGAAGTAATAGGGTAGTCAACTAGATGTTGGC
Source organism: Sequoia sempervirens (assembly GCA_007258455.2). Classification (NCBI taxonomy): domain Eukaryota; kingdom Viridiplantae; phylum Streptophyta; class Pinopsida; order Cupressales; family Cupressaceae; genus Sequoia; species Sequoia sempervirens. The sequence goes on along the minus strand of VDFB02210438.1, from coordinate 11,439 downwards.
CTTGAAGGTTGTGTACATGTTATAAGAATTGAATAATCAATTATTGAATTTATGAAGTTGAGTAATGAAATATGTGTGATTCATGGCGTATTAAGTGATTGGAAAGATAAACTATATCGTTAAGAGGAACTAAGTAGAATTGTAAAACTTTCAACTAATGTTGTATTCTAAACCATTGACTGTACTCACTCTTTGAGAGAAAATCATATACATTGGAATGTAAAAGAAAAAAAAAAATAATAATAATAATAATTAAAAGTAGACATAAATTTCAAGAATTTTACTCATTTGTGCATCTTTATGTGGTTATATGGAGTTGTGATTGTAAAAAATGATGATTGTAACATGTGATTAAATGGTTCAATCTTAGATAGTGAAATGTAAGATTTGTAAAAGGATATCAATGAGTTGTGAAAATTATTATTCTGTGAATTATCATGTATTTCATGCATTGAGTGTCCTTTCTTTCCTAGATTGTAATGTTTCAAACAAAAATGATTGACTATCTTCCTTATCAAGTAGGAAACCTTCTTTAGCACATGAAAATTATAGTGGAATTACCCATATTAATATGTTAGTGAACACAACAAACATAGTTGAACGAAAGAGGACTAACGGTATGGTTAAAAAAAAACCAATCTTGATCATATATGTGATGTCGGTAAGATGGGAAGTGTTCAATGTACCATGTATTGTCAATCGTAGGAAAATTGAGTATTACCTAGATTACAATTGTGAATTATATGGCAATTTATTGAGAATTGTGTAAGGAAATAAAGTGTGTATGGGTGTATCGACATTTTTGTTAATAGTGTGGTGAACCATGCATTGTTAAGTTCTAGGAAGATTGGGTGATATACTTAAGCTAAAAGTGCACACTTCTAGTTATTTCTTATGCCTATGCAAAGTGAGTCGACATTTCCAAAATTGAGATGAAAAGTGAATATTGCTTAAAGAAAAATAGAATGTGTAAGTGCATTGTTATTGTTCTATGGTGAATTTTGTAAAGTGTATTGTGTTATTACATGTGAAGTGAAAACCAGTAAATGTGTTGTGCCCAAGTATGAGATACAGGGTATCTGACTTGGGATAAGGGTGGTGGACATCTAGTATGATCCCCTATATGTACCCTTTGTGATGGCTTTTATGTAAGCTAGCTAGTTGTGAGTTAAAATAAATGTGTTAAGTGCATACGTTTGTCTATTAAATGAAATGTGATGTGCTCCTTTGTGTTAGTTTTATTTCTATGTGTACCTCTAGCGTTTGGTTCCCCCCTAATGGGAGTGTGATGCCAGCTAGTGTAAATAGGGGTTGAGAGACACATGGGCTACCATCAGAAGATTACGAGCTCAGGGTGTTGTCCCTAATCCTGATAAAGGATCTATGTCAAGCCATTGTAATCTTCCCATGGACATTGACCATGGCCTACTCCCCCACATATGAGAGCCGCACTTGTTGGTTCATAGTGCAAACCTATTCCTTGATGTTTATAACCCATGGGTAGAGGATGGAATAACATGGATGACTAGTGATTCATACTTATGTGGTCAGGGACCACCGGTTACTCATATTCATGTGGTCAGGGACCACCAGTGCTTCATGTTTATGTGGTCAGGGACCACCAGTGATTTATATTAATGTGGTCGGGTACCACCCATTATTCATATTTATGTGGTCAGGGACCACCAGTTGTTGCATGCTATAATACTTATGATGTGGTTAGAGAACCACCATTCCCCTCCTCCCCTTAGGTGGCTTATCAAGTCACGTGGTGTTTGTAATTTGCAAATTTTATTGTTGAAATATGAATTAATTATAATTCTTGATTGATGTTTTATTTTATTATGCGCCAGCAATGTGTAATTTTACATTTATGTACTTAGGCTATTTAGCCATTTGGAAGTTGTTATATAGTCTGATGTGCCTCAAGGACTTGTTTAATTTCGCCTTTGAATTATGATTGGAATGTTGCAATGTAGCTACAATTTATCTTTATTTTGTTTCTCTTGAATTTATAGTTCCCTCTTGGGAGTTTTATTGAAACTTTGGTTTATGATCTTGTGTTATTCAGTTTGAGGCTTTCTCCTTGGTTGCAAATTTGCTGGCATGTGTGGTGTAATGTGGAATTTGTAAACTGCCATATCCCGGGGGGATTCCCTGGCAGGTCGTATAGGGGAGTAGATGTGTTGGGGAATTATTTTGAAAGGGGTTGTGAATGGGACCGGTATGGGACGGTCATTAATCCATTCTTCCCTCATTATATGATTATTCTTATCTATATGGAGGACTCCTTAGAGAAGGACCTCGAGATCATCTTCTTGATTTGCTATGGTATCCAAGAATATCCATCCTTGTAAACCCCATTGTGTGAGCCTTATGTTGTAGATTTTGTGATTGTGTGAGGACAGGTGCACCCATTTGGGAAGAGCATCCTTGCTATTGTTGTGTATACATGTGAAATTACAAACAAATGTGAAGTGGCATACCTGTGAGCTATGTGAGAAAAATAGTAACATGTGATGCAAGGTTAATATTATTTGAGACATGGTATGATTGCCATAATTACAAGGCAAAATGTTCTCTTAAGCATATATTTTGACAAAATGTGAAGCTAATAATTCTGAGACATGATTGGTCAATGAAACAAAAATATTTTCTAACATCATGAGTGATGTTTATGATGCAAATAAATTTTGGACGTGTATAAAAGGTTATGAATTCATTTAGATATAGTTTTGCATAATTTAATTAAAGTCAATTACATTGTTAATAAATTAGAGCTACATGGATTGTTGTTAGTATTTGTTAAATTAATCATATATCAAATAAATGTTCCAGTATGATAAATTTTGTTTTAAGTATTTAAATTTTTAATTCATGAATGAGATTTGCCTCTAATATGCGCTTATAGCAAAACGTTTCGATTCTTCCATCAAGAAAGTAAAAGTAATTAGTAAGTTTGATATAATTGTTCTTATATTGAGATTATGTTTTCAAACCTTAACGACTTCCAGGAGGAAGTCTAAGCAAAGGGGAGGGGGATGTAAGACCCCGATTAATGCTAAACATAATTTGTGACATGAATTTCTTCAATTTATGATTAGATATATGGTGAATAATAAATAAGGTGATCTCTTAGCAAAATCCTTGTAATTTCACTTTGACATTATGTTCTTTTGTCACTACCTTGAAGGTGGAATACACTAGTATACTATGGAATGTAGATTGAAATTTAAATGGATTATTATATGGTTAAAGTTTAGAAGATTCACCTAATAGATTAATGTGATATAAAATGTTACTTATAATCATGTTGGTAATGTGCAGGAAGGTAACGGTGTTAGCATGAGAAGGGAGGACCATCGAGAGAAAATCAAAAGACATCTTTTGAGGATTTAAATTTAATATGTTGATAGATTAAGAGGAATCAAATAAACAAACAAGGGGATAGATAAATGTTGGAATCAAATCAATACATCCTTGGGAAGTTCTAAGTGTAGCCCTATTTGACTTGGAAGGGTTGAGGTTTGATATTTTGATTGGGTGATTATGTTTGAGTAAGAATCCAATTGTAGGACATGTGATGTGAGTATGGTTGGGGTTGGAACCCCTGGTCAAGATCAAAATTCGTATGGATTCTTGTGTAGGTTTTGAAAAGGGATTATGGAGTCAATTTCCTTAGTTTTTGAACAAGAATAGACCCCTAGGACCTATACCTATGGGTTTGGAACCTTTTTAACATGTGAACTTGTCCTTGGGGTGTGAAAAGACCCCTCAAAAGTCCACATTCATGAATGTGGCGAATTCAAAGAGTGTTGGGGCTTGGGAAGAATGACTTGTCACTCTCAACCTTCTACTCCCCAAAAGTTCTTGGAATTGGCACAAGACTCACACATGTGTGAGCACTTGTGAGGAAGAGTGTAGGTTTTGAGGATCCCTTTATATCTCAAAAAGAGGGAAGATTTGACCATTGCCCACTTCTCCTTATGGAGAACTCTAGTTGAGAAAGAAGAAAGGAGGGTGATCAAGAGGGCTTGGTTGGAGAGGCAAGAAGGGTAGAAGAGTTTAATCTCTCATGAAAAAGATAAGTTTTCCCTTCTCCCCACTCCTCATTGAATTAATTGTTGTAAGAAGATAGTATGCTTGTAGGAATGTTTGTTGAGTATGGTGAGTGGAGAGCTTAGATGTTATGTTATCTTTAAATCTTGTAGAATATTGAGAAGACTCCATTTATCATCTTGGAGTTAATAAAATCCTTGCTCGGGGGTATGGCTAGAGCCCATGAGGCTCCATGACGCCATTATGGTAGGGTGGAGAGCAAGACCTTGTTCATGAGTTTGTAATTTATTTATTTTCCTCAAATATTGCAGTGATATTGTAAGTCTAAAAATATGGGATTCATATTTTTCAATAAAGAAAATAAAAGAGCTAGTCTTATTCTTGTATGTGTTATTCATTGTATTTCTAAGGGTTGATGCATTATTAGAAGTTAGTATTTTGTGGTGAAATGAAGAAAATAATGGGATATAATGTGCCTACTATCTTTCTTGCATAAGGAAATGATATTTCAATCACTAGTCTTTGTTCATTGTAAGAATAAGGAAAATATACTAATCTATCAAATGGTTGTAAGTTATAATGTTAGGAATGAAATGTGCTCAATATTGAAGGTGATCCAGTGTACAGATTTGTCTAAAAATGTCATATTGAAGCTGCTAAATATCTTTATAAGAAGTTCATCTTAATGTCAAACTGTATATAATTAGCTTATCACAACTAGAAATTTAGCATAGTTTAGGTTCAAGAGTATTAAGTATCTCTAGTATGTTTCTGACTATTTGATCATATGAATAAACGAAAAGAGACAATGATATAAATCCAGTTTGTAATAATTGGGAGCCTCATATTTTTGTTAAGAAAATGCCTTAGTTCTGTTGAGGAAAGAAGAGAATAAAAATTTCTGTAGATGGCCTAGATGCCTGCCGTAACAAAACCGTTATGTTTAGTATCTTTACTGGAAATTCCTTATACATCTGTATATCTGCACAAGAGATCATTTAAGAGTTGTAAGTATAGAGCAATAACAATCTTAACAAAACAGCTACACAATAGGATGTAGATGTGTTCACCTATTTTCGACTACAATGCAGAGCCATGGTCCTAATGTTTCAGTGGCTGAAATAAAATAAAATAAAATAAGTAATGCTAGAATGATAACAGTGCAAAGGAGAATGAAATAAAGATACCTCAACACTGGCATGATATGTTGAGGGCCTCCACTGTGAACCTCTATCTTATTACCACCGCCACCCCCTTAACTTGGCTTCAGATTCAATCATTCCCTTTAAACTCTCCGGAGAAGGATTTAGGATACTGTAGGTAAATTTCTGAGTAGCGAGATCAACATCTCTTCATCGACTTTTCTCTATATTCCTTTCCAACACCTTAGAAAACTGTTAGTATAACCTGAGACGCATCTTAAATACTGCCAGAGATAATATATCATTGATAGAGATTGGTACAGACTCCTCAGTGGCTCCAGCATGTTGCCTAGTTTGTTTTTTAAAAAAGAAGAAGGAGAGAATAGGCTGTGCGTTTCATTATACCGGCTGATTAAACCAGTTATCATTACTGTTGACTCATCAGGATATAAAAATACTAATACCCTGCATTGGTTAAATGAGAATATCTAGTTCTTAGTGTTTGTTGTAAAAAAATAAAATAAAAAAATTTAGGCACTGTCACTTCCTTTCTGTCAGCCTGTGACACTTATTGTCATGACAGCCAATTCTAGGGTCGCCTGTACTATTTGGTTGAAAGTATGGAGCTTAACAATGCTAGTCTTATACCCAGCTTCAGATGTAGCAAGTCATATTAGTAGGGGTAGCCTAAGAAGAAGTTTAGCGCAGCCTTTGGAGGATGGAACGGCTTGTATTGTCAAATTCACAAACCTGCGCCAAAGCAAAAACAACAGTTTTAAATTCATTTATTTATTTGATGATTGAAATCATTGCATCTCAATAGAATATTGTAGTCTACACGCAGATTTCTAGATGATCCGTATGTCAGTCGAGGCTAAGTCGATGAGCTCTGCAACATTAAATGTACAAGTGCTAGGACGGCGATGTTTTCAGTCTCATAATTGTATTCATTTGCTGTTGGTCTGTCAATCGTGAGGAAGGAATGGCAAAATTAGTGTCACTGCCGTCTCATTCTCGTTTCCCTGCAGCCTAGCCTATCTTCCTCTGCAACATTGCTATGAAGTGTAATAGGCCTGGGGATGTTCCATGCACTTCATCCCTGCATCGGGCTGCATGTTCAACTGTCAAGAATCTCGTGATTTATCTCATATACTATATAAATAAGCACTTGAGTAGGGAGATATATGCGTACCCAATGAGTTTTCAATGAAAATCACCCTTCTATGGACAAGTGCATCATGTAGCGAATACCACCTATTAATGTTAACCTTGCAATGGAGCGGCATCCGAAATAATAACGATATTTTTTTAAAAGAAAAGTGACACTCTACAATAGTGAGGCACCCATGACATCTCGTGCAAGCTTAGTGGGGATTGTTTGAAAACCAAAGTGAATAGGGGTAGATGTTTTGCGCTTAGCTTATTTTATTTATTACCTTCATTCCCAAAACGTGGAACTTAAATAAGAGCCATAAAAACATTCATATAAGTTAGGACATAAGAAACATTAAAGTAAATTTTAAAAAGACATAAAATTAAAGGCTAAAATGAGGGGCTACATGGCTTATGAGCTTAAGATGGGGGGCTCACATCTATTAATTTTAAATGGGAAGAAACCAAAACTAAAGAGAATTAATAGAACCTGTTCTTATAATAAGAAAGAGAGGGGAGATTCTTCAAATATTTATTTTTGTCCTCTTTGATTTTTAAAGAAAAATAAATTAAAATTTAAATATGTATAAATAATTATATATTTATATTTAATATTAAAAATTCACATAAATATTCGTAAATGGAAAATGAAATAAATAAAAAGGTGATAGGTAATTAAGTAAATAAATATCTTATATATATAGATAAGAGACATTTCTTTTTATAAATATTAATATATTAAGATTATTTTTGGTTAAGTGTTAATATCATTAATTGATAATTATTGGTAACAATATATCGTTATAGACAATTAGAGATTTGGTAATGGCATTAATGGTTGTTATAACGGTAATAATATTTTGAGGTAAATTCAAGATTAAATAATAATATTATTAATTATAATAAAAGTATTATTATATTGCAAATTGAGATTTGAATATATTGATACCACCATTTGATTTAATGGGGTTATCTTGAATTGTGATGAGATGTTTAGATAACCATACTACTAATATTGGAGGATAATAGTATTATTAATGTGATTCACATTAACATTGATATTAATTATGAGAATATTGATATTATCATAATTAACCCTATTAACATTACTTGGTGTTAGGATTAATGTTAATGTCATTAATCTATATGACTTGGACTTGTAATCCGTTCTAATGATAATGGTTCCTACCCTAGCTTGGTAGATCAAAATTTAAACATCAAGTGAAGATATAACAACCTAACCCTAATCGAATAGTCAATTGATCCATGCAAGTTTAGTGTCGGTAGTAAACCTTGCCATCAACTTGAGTAATAGGCCTAGTCATTAAACCTAATGGGAGTAATTATAGAAAACCTTTGTAACTCTTATCTTGAGTCATCTGTTGCTAAATCAAAAGTGCATGCGATGGGCTCCACACACCTAGATTTGTTCTTCCCACTCCCTGTCCTCGGACGACATGTTGATGGTGAAGTTGCACGAGGAAACTTCACTCGATGTGTATAGGGCATTACCATGTACGTGCATGATTAACAATTGTTATCATTTTATAGTATAGTTTTTAAAAAAAAAATAATGCTGAATTTGCATTTTTTTTTGGTGTAAGAACCCATGGCATTACACTAGCAGGACATTGACCCAATACGGAAGTCGGCCAAACATGGGGCATGATATCTATTGGCCAAGGCTCTGATTAGCTAAAACATCAACAAAAACATTAGGAACAAATAATTTTCCTATGTCAAAAGTCCATGGGTTTGACACTAAAACCCTTTCATCTCTGTTCCTATAAAAATACCAATATAAATTCCACTCAGACTGTGGAATTGTTGGGTTCCTACACCCCTGAACTAAATCCTTAAAGACTTTCTTAGAACCCTTATCTACTGAACCAGGTAATAGGGCAAGTAATGGTGATTGCAATGAAATTCTACTAGATTTTTCTTCCTTTTTAGTTCCTACCTCTGATTTCTTTGGTGCCATTATTTAAATTTTAGTGAATGATAAGTAGAATTACCTAGAATTTTGCTCACACTACAAAATTCTTCCATTGTCCTACTTTGAGCTTTCCTATATTCAGCTTCTGCTAGCATGAGAGTACAAATTCTCAATTTTCCTTGTTAAATTTTGATATCATATCGCATTAATTCCATATCTTAAGTTCTTCATCATTCAAATCTTTTATATCAAGCTTAATTTCATACTTCGATGCTGATTGATGTGTTTGGACTTCATTTAATGCTCCAACGATAGATTACCACACTACCGCATGACATTTTTCATCCCCCCGCAATATAGCAGTTCCTCCTTATCTCTATTCTTATTTCAGCGCTCTACCGTGGGCTCCATTCCAACCCTCCATGGTATGGCAATGCATTATTACCTCTATTCTTAGCTTATCACTCTACCACAGGCTTCATTTCAACCCCTTGCGGTATAGTGGTTCCCTCTATTAGTATTAATCATGACCCCACTCTACTGCGGGCAAGACATCAACCTTCTGTGGTATAGCAGTATATAGTGTATTACTTGCTTTACACACTGTGCTATCGTGAGTTGCTTTTTAGGAGGCTGGGGTAAGGCGGTAAAATGAAATTTTGACCTTGTGGATGGTAAAAACATGGTTTTTAAGGAAAAAAAATGATTTCATATGAAAGGACCATCAAAATTTTGAATGAAAATTCTAGTTCCAACACACATAGGCCATTCCTGCAATGTTTTTATCAGTGAAACTTGCTAGTTGTTGTGCCGATATATTGTATCTTGCTAATATAAACATAAAACATGATCGAGGTGGCTTGTGGAAATTACTACTTGGTCAATATGTTATATCTCTTCAATTTGAAATGTGTGAACAATGGATCTTGGATACATATAGTTCAGAGGTTTCTTACGAATGATAATAAGACCATTGCTAGTGGGATGTTAGGTTTTTAGGTACATCAATTATAAATTAAGGTCGTATATCGTACTGGTAATTAACTAATTATACATCATTTGTGAATTTCAATATTTTTTATACAGTTGGTCGAGAGTGGGATGCACATTTGTATGTGTAAAACAAACATCTTGGTTGGATAGCGGTATGGATTGAACTATGTCAACAATTTGGTCGTGCATTAACATGGAAAGGTGTGGCTTCATTGGTTAAAGAAGCTCATTGTAATGGAGATTTCAATGTTACACAAAGGGAAATTGATTTAGCATATGGTTTAAGAGATAAACAGGTACATATAAATATATTAATCACTAATATTATTTAATTATTTTCAATTATATTGATGTATATATATATGTTGATTTTTTCTTTGCATACATTAGGTAAGAATAAATATGTTTATCAACTATGATGCGATAATTTTTACATGTTTGACATATTGCAGGTGAAACACCACAAGGTTATGTGGTGCAATGGTCATAAATTTTGAATCAAAAAGTTGGATGACACGAAGAAAACTTGTGATGCTAGGATAACAATAGTCTTTCAAGTGACTACTGTTTCATCTAGAAGCGAAATACATCCAGAAGTCTCAGAAAATCAATACTATGGGATTTTGGATGATATACTTGAGTCTGACTTTAAGTCCTTCAAATTAGTTTTGTTCATTGTCTAATGGTACAGCATATGATTGAATGAAAATGATCACAGAAGCTGTTGTGAACATGATAATGGATTCCACCATGGTTAATACAAGATGCGATCGAGGCAATTTGGAAACTTGACTATGTTCTTCCAAGCCAATGTAAGCAGGTATTTTACTCAGAGGTTCCAAGTAAACCGGGTTGGTCATTTGTTGTTAGACATGATCCAAGAGGAAGGTCGATAAAGTATAATGTGGTGGAAGAAGAAGATACTGAAGAACTAGAAGATGATGTAGATGATGATTAGGATCAACTATTAGTTGATGATGTCCTTGACAAAGATGTCAAAGAGGAGGAACTAGACCATGATGATGTAGGAGTTAATGTTCATGAAGATGGTATCTGTGTGGATGATGACATTATCAAAACTGATATCGATGATGATGATGATGATATGACCAATCATTACAATGTCAAATATGGATCGAATAATCACGGACAAGTTGGATGAAGAAGAAGATCAATGACACATTGAAATGCTTAGCAGAGTTATACGATTATATTATCTATTTGATATTGATTTTGATAGAATTATATTTGACTTATATGGTTACATAATTAATTCATGATGTTTTTAATTTTTATGCCATTACATAATTAATTCATGATGTACTTTTTAATGTTGTTAATTCATGATGTTACAAATTTGTAGCTCCTAGAAATTTCCATATGATCAAATCCTAATTACTCTACAACTATTTATGATTAGATATTCTTTGATCATATCTTTGGTTATTTCATTCCCAAAAAATTAGCGTTTCCTCATGTTGACCCCGCATAGTGACATGTGTTTTGTATTACTAACATGTGAAATTGTATGCATATATTGCTTTCTTGTATATATTATAGTTTTACCAACATATACTATTGTATGCTTGCATGGCTTCTTAGTTAATATATATTTTTATTATTGATCTTTTTGATATTTTCTATAAGTTATTATTAGATGATACACATTGGATTCCTTTTATTTTTTTATATTTGAAGATACATAACTAATTACAAGGATAATATAAAGAAGATATATCTATATATGTATCATTTATGAGTTGTTAAAATATTTTACTTCCATGTCAACCACTTTCTTTACTTCAATTGAGAAACATAATACCTCTATAATCTTGCATTTATCAAGTGTCAATAAAATAAAATTCAAGTACTTAGCTATCAATTTTCTCTTGATTGATCTAGTAATAACATACTAGCCAACTAATACTCATCCAATGATATCATCTTGCATTGATTTGTGTTACTTGACCATCTCTTGGTTTAAGGTATGAATTTAAGGTTCTTACAATGAATTTTCAACCAATGGTATTATTCTATCCTATCTCTACCATTCTAGTTCTAAAATAAAACATACAAATCAAACTTAACTAGCAATCACACCTTAGTGTACAATGGGTATGCCGAAAAAGTGTGGAATTTCAATTAGGATAAATTTTG